>CM059812.1:4727500-4890000 GCA_030435695.1 Brachymystax lenok tsinlingensis | reverse complement strand
GGGGAATAAGAGTGTGTGTGTGTAAAATATAAATAAATAGAGGGCTTGGAAGAGAGAGGGGGAAGGGAGAAGAAGAGGAAAAACTAGACTGGGCACTGCAAAGTACGGAGGAGAAGGAGAAATGACAGCCTCGGTAAAATAATGAATATTTCTATCAGAATGTGCCCAGTATAGCTGAAGCACATTACAGTACTTTACAGTCCTTCCTGTTGAAATGAATGGCTTCAGGGCTGTCTAACATGGAGCATGTCATTGCAGGTTCTATGCAGCAGAGATCTCTGTTGGCTTGTTCTTCCTGCACAAGAAAGGAATAATTTACAGGTGGGTCTTCTTCCGATGTATACCAACTCAGAGGCACTTTATCCCATTCTAGGATAAATGTTTACCGTACACTGTGTATTGTCAAACCATTAATTAATCAATTTAATAATGTAAATGTAAGGAAGTAACAGGAGTGGTGTAGAACAGGCCCTGAAACACAATGGTCATCTTCATTTGGCCCTTGTCACATGATGCGGGTGTCTCCTGCAGGGATCTGAAGCTGGACAACGTGATGCTGGACTCGGAGGGTCACATTAAGATCGCTGACTTTGGCATGTGTAAAGAGAACATATACGAGGGAGTGACCACTCGCACCTTCTGTGGGACGCCCGACTACATCGCCCCAGAGGTAGGAACAGGGGGAGTGTGTGTGTGGGGAGGGAGAGGGGTGGTCATCTTTGACATTGTCTGGCCTGCGCCCCAGTCTCCGTGGTGATCCACATCCGAGTCGACAGCTCAGGACACGCGCACACACACACACACACCTCCAGCTGACTCTGACAAACATCTTTGTGCCCTAGGGCTGGTTGAAACTTATCACAGAGAAGCCAAGGTCATTGAGTATCTATGTAGGCTATGTCCTGTTGGAGAAGCAGCCTGCCTCAGTAAGTATGCTATTCAGGGAAGGAACACTGAACCCCGGCTGTAGAGAGTAACATAGACACCAACTTTAACAATGCTATTTTAGCATAATACTCATGTAAGCGCTATTTAAACCACATAAAAAGGTGCGTAAACACCATTTCCGTACATTTACGCACCGCGTACGGGCATCCTATAGCATCTTAGCGTCTTGTTTCCTATTGATTTGTATCGGCACATCCACTACAGTGCCTTTACTGAACATGTTGAGTTAGAACTACAGTCTCTACTGAACATTTTGAGTTAGAACTACAGTCTCTACTGAACATTTTGAGTTTGAAAGACTACAGTCTCTACTGAACATTGATTTAGAAAGACTAGTGTCTACTGAACATTTTGAGTTAGAAAGACTACAGTCTCTACTGAACATTTTGAGTTAGAAAGACTACAGTCTCTACTGAACATTTTGAGTTAGAAAGATTACAGTCTCTACTGAACATTGAGTTAGAAAGACTACAGTCTCTACAGAACATTTTGAGTTAGAAAGACTACAGTCTCTACAGAACATTTTGAGTTAGAACTACAGTCTCTACTGAACATTTTGAGTTAGAAAGACTAGTCTCTACTGAACATTTTGAGTTAGAACTACAGTCTCTACTGAACATTTTGAGTTTGAAAGACTACAGTCTCTACTGAACATTGAGTTAGAAAGACTAGTGTCTACTGAACATTTTGAGTTAGAAAGACTACAGTCTCTACAGAACATTTTGAGTTAGAAAGACTAGTCTCTACTGAACATTGAGTTAGAAAGACTAGTGTCTACTGAACATTGAGTTAGAAAGACTAGTGCCTACTGAACATTTTGAGTTAGAAAGACTAGTGTCTACTGAACATTTGGAGTTAGAAAGACTAGTGTCTACTGAACATGTTGAGTTAGAAAGACTACAGTCTCTACTGAACATTGAGTTAGAAAGACTAGTGTCTACTGAACATTTTGAGTTAGAAAGACTCCAGTCTCTACAGAACATTTTGAGTTAGAAAGACTAGTCTCTACTGAACATTGAGTTAGAAAGACTAATGTCTACTGAACATTGAGTTAGAAAGACTACAGTCTCTACTGAACATTGAGTTAGAAAGACTAGTGTCTACTGAACATTGAGTTAGAAAGATTACAGTCTCTACTGAATATTGAGTTAGAAAGACTACAGTCTCTACTGAACATTGAGTTAGAAAGACTAGTGTCTACTGAACATTTTGAGTTAGAAAGACTACAGTCTCTACTGAACATTGAGTTAGAAAGACTAGTGTCTACTGAACATTGAGTTAGAAAGACTAGTCTCTACTGAACATTGTGTTAGAAAGACTAGTGTCTACTGAACATTGAGTTAGAAAGACTAGTGTCTACTGAACATTTTGAGTTAGAAAGACTACAGTCTCTACTGAACATTTTGAGTTAGAAAGATTACCGTGTCTACTGAACATTTTGAGTTAGAAAAATAGCGTTTTTCATGAGAATCTGCCCTTGATGTAACCAACCCAGTCAAGCACAGCCCAGTGAGGGACATGATATTGATTTCCTTTAAAACGTCCTCGAAGTGGTTCATTTGGTTTCATGGGTGCTGAGGCTGGGTGGACAAGCTGTGATGGTGGTGAGGTACACACACACACACACACACACACACACACACACACACACACACACACACAGGGTGGTTGGGGCGGTGGTGCGCCCCTCGGCAAATGCACCGTCCAGCTCTCACAGCAGGGGCTCCAGTCAGGCCCTCATAACTCCACACACTCTCTCTCTCTCTCTCTTTGACTTTGAGAGACTTGAGAGAGTAGAGGTTGATACCATGTTATTGGCTCCAATGAAGGGCTGGAAATGGACATTTACCTAAAAGTCTGATTTCTTAATTTAAGTGAAATTGACCTCAATCTCAGAATACGAGAAGTTTTGCTTCCCCTATATGTGTGTTTTATTAATTTTGTCTTACTATTTTTGCGATGTGGAAGTTTGCTATCCTCTGTGTTTGTCTGTGTGTGTGTTCATGTGTGAGAGAGTGTGTCCGTGAATCTACATGCACCAGTGTGTGACCGTGTACAGTGCCTTGCGAAAGTATTCCTCCCTTTGGCATTTTTCCTATTTTGTTGCCAACCTGGAAATGAAATACATTTTGGGGGGGGTTGTATCATTTGATTTATACAACATTCCTACCACTTTGAAGATGCTAAATATTTTTTATTGTGAAACAAACAAGAATAAGACAAAAAAACAGAACTTCAGCGTGCATAATTATTCACCCCCCCAAAGTCAATACTTTGAAGAGACACCTTTTGCAGCAATTACAGCTGGAAGTCTCTTGGGGTATGTCTCTATAAGCTTGGCACATCTAGCCACTGGGATTTTTGCCCATTCTTCAAGGCAAAACTGCTCCAGATCCTTCAAGTTGGATGGGTTCCGCTGGTGTACAGCAATCTTTAAGTCATACCACAGATTCTCAATTGGATTGAGGTCTGGGCTTTGACTAGGCCATTCCAAGACATTTAAATGTTTCCCCTTAAACCACTCGAGTGTTGCCTTAGCAGTAGGCTTAGGGTCATTGTCCTGCTGGAAGGTGAACCTCCGTTCCAGTCTCAAATCTCTGGATGACTGAAACAGGAATGTAAACTTCTGACCCACTGTAATTGTGATACAGTGAATAATAAGTGAAATAATCTGTCTGTAAACAACTGTTTGAAAAATTACTTGTCATGCACAAAGTAGATGTCCTAACCGACTTGCCAAAACTATAGTTTGTTAACAAGAAATTTGTGGAGTGGTTGAAAAACAAGTTTTAATGACCTAAGTGTATGTAAACTTTCAACTTCAACTGTGTACTGAGATCATGTGACAGATCATGCGACACTTAGATTGCACACAGGTGGACTTCATTTAATTAATTATGTGACTTCTGGAGGTAATTGGTTGCACCAGATCTTATTTAGGGGCTTCATAGCAAAGGGAGTGAATACATATGCACACACCACTTTTCCGTTTTTTTATTTATTTTTATTCTTTGAAACAAGTAAAAACAATTCATTTCACTTCACCAATTTGGACTATTTTGTTTATGTCCATTACATGAAATCCAAATAAAAATCAATTCAAATTACAGGTTGTAATGCAACAAAGTAGGAAAAACGCCAAGGGGGATGAATACTTTTGCAAGGCACTGTATCTACACGCACCAGTGTGTGTCCCCATGTCCGTGTATCCACACGCACCAGTGTGTGCCCCCTGCATGTCTGTATGGGAGTACTCTTCCGTGTACTGTACGTGTGTGTGTCTCTTAGTTGTCAGGACCCATGTGGAAAAACAGCTCACACGGTCCCTGTGTACCTCTCTCTCTCTTTCGCCTGTCACCACCGCATTACGCCGCACGCGCACACACGCACTCTGCATTGCTCTACTTCTCTCTGTCTTTCCACTCTTTACCTCTCACCCTGACCTACATAGGCAGCCATGGGAAGGCTCTGTGAGCGTCCCAAACGGCACCCTGTTTCCTCTGTAGCCCTGTGGGCCTTGGTCAAAAGCAGTGCACTATAAAGAGAATAGGGTGTCATCTGTGATGTAGCCTCTATCAATCTGAGAGGAACACGTTGGTCACTGTATGCTAATGGAAATTTACACACTGCGTTACCAGAGTAACAAGCCTGCGAGATAGAGAGGGGGAGATGGAGGGGGGGAGAAATAGAGAGGCAGGGAGAGAGGCAGAGAGAGAGACTGGGAGAGAGGCAGAGAGAGAGGCAGAGGTAGGCAGCGAGAGAGGCAGCGAGAGAGGCAGCGAGAGAGGCAGCGAGAGAGGCAGCGAGAGAGGCAGCGAGAGAGACTGGGAGAGAGGCAGAGAGAGAGACTGGGAGAGAGGCAGAGAGAGAGACTGGGAGAGAGAGGCAGAGAGAGAGACTGGGAGAGAGAGACTGGGAGAGAGGCAGAGAGAGAGACTGGGAGAGAGGCAGAGAGAGAGACTGGGAGAGAGAGGCAGAGAGAGAGCTAAAGCAGCTTCTCTATCTTTGGATTGTCCTCTGGCTCCTTGTTTTGGCTTCAACAACTTCACTTCCTATTTTTAGGTTTTGTGCAGTTAGTGGTTGCGGTGACAGATGTTTTCATATCAATTAGTTCCTGTGTTCAATCCTCTGTGTTGACAGAGGAAGAAGTCGTGAGAGGAGAGAGAGAGAAACTGCCAAAGTACATTTTTGCACTTTGTCAATGTGCACTAACCTCAGCCTGACCTCCCATTTTGCCTCGCTCCCCAAAGCCTTTAGCGATAGCAGCTAGCATTAGCCAAGACGGAGACCCTTCAACTGCTCTGCCATGCACTGGGTAGCAGTTGCCCTACAGATCTAGTTTATCTCGCCCGTACCCTAACCATTAGAGGCAATAAATGCTTTATTATCTTGTAAGATTCAGTTATCAGTTATCTGATAACAAAATGCCATTCTAACACCAAATAATTGTAAACAGCAGGGCTAGAGCCAGCTTAAAAGCCTTCACAGCCAGTAGCTCACCAGGAGCACGGTTGGCCATCCCTGATATACACTTAACTTATAAGTAAATTGTGTGACGAATCAGCTATTCTACTGAAAGCCCTACAGCCTATCCGTTCAACGGTGTGACGCTGTCTGAATGAACACCGTCAATCCAGGCATGCAGTAAGTACAGTAGCCGAACTAGTCAAATACATTCCCGTCCAAAACCTAGCGACAGACGTACAGCTGATGGCTTAATGTTCAGTACTCACCGTGAAACACGTCACTCAGATGAATCCAGTAACAGTGAGGTGGGCCAACATCACCTTAACCCGCTGTTTTGTTGTTCCTGAGATCAGGCTGAGGTTGTGTTCTGTGGTGATGAGCAGTTGTCTTGTCTCCGCAGCACGGCGCTCATTAGTTTCTATGTGCACGAGGCTGGATTAAGATAGTAGTGGTGGAAGCCTTGAGTAGCTATGAGTGATCCAGAACTGACGGGAGACATCCACCGCAGATGTACACCACCGCACGCACACACACACACACACACACACACACACACACACACACAGAAATATACTCTCACACACATACCAACCCACGCAGAAAAACACAAGCACACATACTGTACACATTCATAAAAACAAACACATTTACTTGTTAGATACTACTGCATGGTCGGAACTAGAAGCACAAGCATTTCGCTACACTCGCATTAACATCTGCTAACCATGTGTATGTGACAAATAACATTTGATTTGATTTGATTTGACACATACACACTCACACACAGTACGTTACATTTAGTAATCTGGCCAAAGGCCTCTATGGAGTGTGGGAAATGAAAGAAAACAACATGAGAAAGTGGAGCGACAGGTCATCAGAGTGTATGTCCCTATCACATTCAGTATGATGCCAAACCAGAGAAGAGACTGACTGGGACACACACACTTGCAATCACTCATATACACAGATACAGACTGCATTCACACAAACACACTCAGTCAGTCTCAAACAGACAGACAGACAGAGACCGACAGACACACACACACACTTAACTCCAACGAGTATTCTCACAGAAAACCCTACACACACTCTGGCTCCAAATGCATGGCAATAGAAGGTGAAGTGGTAGAGTCCTCTCACTGGTGCTGTGAAGATACCTAGCGCAAATGAGGAGCTTTTAGATATCACGTCTACATAAAACATTTACAGTATATTAAAGTATATTATGGTTGTGTGCATCACATTACCTGTGGTGGGTTTATAGTGGTCGCCAACGTTTGTGAATAACTTTTCATAGACCAGGGTGGTTTCAGTGTTGAAAGGTCCTACAGTACGTTCCCTGCCTTGATTCCATACGTCTGTCTGTGAATGATATGAGAGTACACACTCCATGACAATCAAACCTGACCGTGTGATCTGAGGGTCATATGTTTTTTCCTAAATCTGCACTTCAGCACTATTGGTGATTTTAAATGCTTTTATCGGTGACTGTTTTGAGTAAATCTGAATATATTGTCAAAGCTAGTGTAGGTATTCTCTAGCAGTTGAACCTTTATGTCATGTTTATCAATGCATGACAAGTTTTACAATGCATTATGGTCGCATTATACTTGAATGCTTTCCGTGAAGTGTTACCAAAATATATTCTCTCTACATAGTATTTGCCAATAATGTTATTACCTTCTTGTTTTCTCTTCAGATCCTCCGCCTGGTTCTCACTGGCTTTCAGTCTGGCATCTCTCTCGGCACAGTGTAGATGTCACGCTGGCAGGTTTGCTGGGACTGTGTTGAGGCTGTGACCTCGTCTTTCGGGTTTCAGATTCCCATCCTCTGTAGCTATGGCATTGTCTCCCTGACCTAGTGTCCCACACAGGCAGTAGCACAACAATGCTAGCTGCAAAGCTATAGTGGTCTTCGTTCTTAATCTGGACTCTTGAGTCGTTTGTTCTCCTGTGGTTTCTGATCTCTAGTCCGTGGTTTTATAAGCACATATCCGTTTGTGCATGAATGTACTGTTCCCAGGAGGACTTTGCTCCAGTTCAACGTGGCTACCTTTCAATCATGTTCAAGTGCTTAAGAAACGTTAACGGTTATGGATTGACGCGACCTGCTTCTTCTACCACTATTTCAGTTTGGGTAAATGTTTCACTAAACTATTGTCTCTCTTCACAGTACCATATGAGTCACGTGTTTGGATTTCAAATACTCAAATACGGCACTCCAAGCAGACTTAAGCGAACGCTGAAAATATTCGAATTTTTTTATTTAAGGATGTGAACCCAGGTCTGGTGTTTACCGTTAGTGTGTGAGCGCCTGTAAATCATTCTTTCAAGATATCCTTCTCATTCAGGTCATGGTTTTTTTTCCAATTACGTAACCCATGACAAATACATTGAAGAAGGACATAAAGTTATGAGCAACAGCAAATGTTTTGCCAGACCTCTAAAGTGCACTCTGCAGTACAGCCAAGAAAATGAATAAGAACATACACCTCAGAATAGACTACATGTACAATGTGATAGTAACAAAGAATCAACGTGAAATGTATAAAACGGCATCACACGTCACTGTTGGTTTGTGTAAATGCAGGATGGAAGCTGCCACAGGCAGGGTTATTATGTGTGTCATTCTGTAAACACCACGGATGTACTAAACAGAGAAAGAGACATTTTTGTTAAATTGACAGTGTTAATCTTGTCAAATGATCAATAGTTTACTGATGGTATCGCTTAACAAAGTGTTTTGTTATTGTTGTTGTTGTTGTTATCAGCACAATGTAAATAGTGATACTACTAATGTAAGAAGAATCAGGACACACCAGATTTGGGGTCAATTCAGAATTTAGTGGTGAATTGATGATATTTTAATAAAATGAAGTCAAATTAAATTCAATGCAATTCAATTAAACTCAAATGGCTAATGTACTCTACAACACTATACACATTTAAATGTTTTCATCAATTAGAGATGGTCACCAATTTTATAAGTTACAGTAAATTAGGAATTAGGAAACCTATACAGAACATTGCCCAGGAAATATATGCATTCCCTGTTGCAATGGTAAAGGTATAGACAAGAACAAGCTACAACTTTCAAATGTAAACTGTCGCTTTAACCTTTTTCAGTTATTGGCTCCAAATTTCTCCAGGATTGTTATTGTTTGTGCTTCACATTACCGGTTGTGGGGTTGCAGGCGTTGCCGATGTTGTTGATGACCTTCCCGTAGAACAAAGTAGTTTCTGTGTTCAACGGTCCTTTGTTGCTTCCAGAACCATCCTCTGTCAGTGCAGCTGAGAATGCCACTCTTGGTCTTTCTGTGAAGACGAAGATGACACATTCTTAGGTACATTATGATGTGGTCATAATGCATTACAAGATGCTTATAATGAATCCGAGTCATTGGGCCTGTCCGAATACCAATACTAGTTTTATAGTATGTGAAACTTCAGAAATGTCGGATGATTGAAATGCCAGGGTGTCATTACTCCGCTTTTCATCTAGTATGAATTGACACTATTGAGGAAGAGAAGAATCTTATCAGACCCACGTGTTTTTGACAATAGCTGATAATCAGAAGAGGGGACGTGCTGTTCCGAAATGAACGAATGGCGCGAACAAACGCGATTGTGCATTAAATGGCGCCTTCTCAATATGGACAAGCCTAGTATGTAGTATGGTTCGTACATTTAGTACCCAGTGCCACATAAATATTTATTTATAAAATGTGATCTGGGCTCATACATCCTTTGAAAAAGTAACAATACGTTATAACTCTCTTTACCTTGATTCATTTTCCTTAATTCATCAACCTGGTTTTCTGTATTTCTCAGTCTGGTTCTCAGCTCCTCTTCCTGGACCCTACTGGTACTCAGTCTGGTCTCCATAGTTTCCATTTTGTCTTGGTTTGGGTCAGCTCAACTATCAGCTCGACCAGCATCTCTTTCAGCACAGTGTGGAAGGCAGATGGTGTGATATCTTTGTCTAGCTGTTACTTATTGACAACCACTCCACCTTCATGTTCACTGTCTGACTTGACCCAGTGCCCCAGACAGGCAGTAGCACAACCATGTCAGCTGCAGAACAGCTAATGGTCTTCATTCTCAATATGGACTATTGAGTCGTTTTGTCTCCTGTATCATTTCTGATCCCTGGCCCAGGGGTTTATAAGCATGTATCCATCTGAAACGTTACCTAAGATAAACCTGTTGTTGATGTACACTACTGGTCAAAGGTTTTAGAACACCTACTCATTCAAGGGTTTTTCTTTATTTTTTACCATTTTCTACATTGTAGAATAATAGTGAAGACATCAAAGCTATGAAATAACACATATGGAATCATGTAGTAACCAAAAAAGTGCTAAACATATCAAAATATATTTAATATTTTCAGATTCTTCAAATAGCCACCCTTTGCCTTGATGACATCTTTGCACACTCTTGGCATTCTCTCAACCAGCTTCATGAGGTAGTCACCTGGAATGCATTTCAATTAACAGGTGTGCCTTGTTAAAAGTGAATTTGTGGAATTTCATTCCTTCTTAAAGCGTTTGAGCCAATCAGTTTTGTTGTGACAAGGTAGGAGAGTTAAACAGAAGATAGCCCTATTTGGTAAAAGACGAAGTCCATATTATGGCAAGAACATCTCAAATAAGCAAAGAGAAACTACAATCCATCACTACTTTAAGACATGAAGGTCAGTCAATATGGAACATTTCAAGAACTTTGAAAATTTCTTCAAGTGCAGTCGCAAAAACCATCAAGCGCTATGATGAAACTGGCTCTCATGAGGACCGCCACAGGAATGCAAGACCCAGAGTTACCTCTGCTGCAGAGGATAGGTTCATTAGCGTTACCAGCCTCAGAAATTGCAGCCCAATTAAATGCTTCACAGAGTTAAAGTAACAGACACATCTCAACATCAACTGTTCAGTGGAGACTGCGTGAATCAGGCCTTCGTGGTCGAATTGCTGCAAAGAAACCACTACTAAAGGACACCAATAAGAAAAAGAGACTTACTTGGGCCAAGAAACACGAGCAATGGACATTTTGTGGAAATTTTGAGATGTTTGGTTCCAACCGCCGTGTCATTGTGAGACGCGGTGTGGGTATGGAGGTGCTTTGCTGGTGACACTGTCTGATTTATTTAGAATTCAAGGCACTCTAAACCAGCATGGCTACCACAGTGATACGCCATCCCATCTGGTTTGGTCTTAGTGGGACTATATTTTGTTTTTCAACAGGACAATCGCCAAACACACCTCCAGGCTGTGTAAGGACTATTTTACCAAGAAGGAGAGTGATGGAGTGCTGCATCAGATGACCTGGCCTCCACAATCCCCCGACCTCAACCAAATTGAGAGTTTTTGGGATGAGTCGGACTGCAGAGTGAAGGAAAAGTAGCCAGCAAGTGCTCAGCATATGTGGGAAAAGCATTCCAGGTGAAGCTGGTTTAGAGAATGCCAAGAGTGTGCAAAGCTGCCATCAAGGCAAAGGGTGGCTATTTGAAGAATCTCAAATATAAAACATGTTTTTATTTGTTTCACATTTTTTTGGTTACTACATGATTCCATATGTGTTATTTCATAGTTTTGATGTCTTCACTATTATTCTACAATGTAGAAAATAGTAAAAATAAAGAAAAACCCTAGAATGAATAGGTGTTCTAAAACATTTGACCGGTAGTGTAGCTCATGGAGAAAGGTTGATATACTCATGGAATCAATTTTGACCTGTTCAGTTTAGTTTGAGACTGAGTATGGCCTGGTAAGCCAAAAAGACAGGACGACCAAACAGAAAACAATCCAATATTGTATTTACTGTTATGGAAACATGTTAAAGTCTGCAAAAATAGCTTGTGTGCATGCGTATTTGTAAGTGAGGGATGAATGTTTGAGTTTGTTTGTGATTGCAAGTCAGTGTAGGAGTATGTGTGTGTGCATGGATGAGTGTGTGTGTGTGTCCAGCTCACTAAACCCTGAAGGTAAGTGGCTTGCGTGCCATGACGGCACAGTGCAGAGCCAGAGGTGCCTCTCAGGGCTCTCAAGGGGCATGCGGAGGTCAGATGTCACACAGAAGAAGTCACAGGGCAATGTGGAGAAGAACTGCTCTCACATACAGTTGAAGTCGGAAGTTTACATACACTTAGGTTGGAGTCATTAAAACTCGTTTTTCAACCACTCCACAAATTTCTTGTTAACAAACTATAGTTTTGGCAAGTTGGTTAGGATATCTACTTTTGTGCATGACACAAGTCATTTTTCAAACAATTGTTTACAGACAGATTATTTCACTTATAATTCACTGTATCACAATTACAGTGTGTCAGAAGTTTACATACACTAAGTTGACTGTGCCTTTAAACAGCTTGGGAAATTCCAGAAAATGATGTCATGGCTTTACAAGCTTCTGATAGGCTAACGGACATAATTTGAGTCAATTGGAGGTGTACCTGTGGATGTATTTCAAGGCCTACCTTCAAACTCAGTGCCTCTTTGCTTGACATTATGGGGAAATCAAAAGAAATCAGCCAAGACTTCAGAAAAGAACAACAGCAAAGGACCTTGTGAAGATGCTCGAGGAAACAGGTACAAAAGTATCTATATCCACAGTAAAACAGTATATCGACATAACCTGAAATGCCGCTCAGCAAGGAAGAAGCCACTGCTCCAAAACCGCCATAAAAAAGCCAGACAACGGTTTGCAACTGCACATGGGGACAAAGGTTGTACTCTTTGAAGAAATGTCCTCTGGTCTGATGAAACAAAAATAGAACTGTTTGGCCATAATGACCATCATCATGTTTGGAGGAAAAAGGGGGAGGCTTGCAAGCTGAAGAACACCATCCCAACCGTGAAGCATGGGGGTGGCAGCATCATGTTGTGGGGGTGCTTTGCTGCAGGAGGGACTGGTGCACTTCACAAAATAGATGGCATCATGAGGAAAGAAAAGTATGTGGATATATTGAAGCAACATCTCAAGACATCAGTCAGTAAGTTAAAGCTTGGTTGCAAATGAGTCTTCCAAATGGACAATGACCCCAAGCATACTTCCAAAGTTGTGGCAAAATGGCTTAAGGACAACAAAGTCAAGGTATTGGAGTGGCCATTCACAAAGCCCTGACCTCAATCCTATAGAAAATTTGTGGGTAGAACTGAAAAAGAGTGTGCGAGCAAGGAGGCCTACAAACCTGACTCAGTTACACCAGCTCTGTCAGGAGGAATGGGACAAAATTCACCCAACTTATTGTGTGAAGCTTGTGGAAGGCTCTTCAAAACGTTTGACCCAAGTTAAACAATTTAAAGGCAATGCTACCAAATACTAATTGAGTGTATGTAAACTTCTGACCCACTGGGAATGTGATGAAAGAAATTAAAGCTGAAATAAATAATTCTCTCTACTATTATTCTGACATTTCACATTCTTAAAATAAGGTAGTGACCTCAGACAGGGATTTTTTACTAGGATTAAATGTCAGGAATTGTGAAAAACTGAGTTTAAATGTATTTGGCTAAGGTGTATGTAAACTTCCAACTTCAACTGTGTCACACCTACCATGTGATGGTGGGGGGAAAAGGTGCGTGTGCATGTGTGATAGAGGAAGAAAGAAGAGTGTTTGTGGGTGCTTGTAAGAATGTACGACAGAGACTGGAGTTAAACACCAACTACATTAGCAGCGTAACTCCGATCAGCTCATTAAAGCTCAACATTACTCATTCATAATCACTGCATATCATCATCTGTTATGCATATCTATACCTGTTCATGAGAGTTGAACCTACAACCTACATGGTGGGTTACTATTAAGGAGATCAAGTGCTTATGTCCGGTGTATTAAGGCGTGACGACCATCTTGGTTTACGATGAACTCTGCAGTGCCTTTTCAAATAAGATCACACACAAATATACACTCTCCTTACACACACACACACACAAAGACACACTCTCCTTACACACACACACACACACACAAAGACACACTCTCCTTACACACACACACACACACACAAAGACACACTCTCCTTACACACACACACACACACACACAAATATACACTCTCCTTACACACACACACACACACACACACACAAAGACACACTCTCCTTACACACACACACACACAAAGACACACTCTCCTTACACACACACACACACACACACACACACACACACACACACACACACACACACATACACACAAAGACACACTCTCCTTACACATACACACACACACACACACACAAAGACACACTCTCCTTACACACACACACACACACACAAAGACACACTCTCCTTACACACACACACACACACACACAAAGACACACTCTCCTTACACACACACAAATACACACACACACACACACACACACACACACACACACAAGACACACTCTCCTTACACACATACAAAGACACACACACATACAAACAAAGACACCCTCTCCTTATACTGTGCGTGAAAAACAAAGCACTGACCTCTTTCGCCACCTCATCTCCATGACATAATGGCCTATCTTTTATTGATGACCTTCCTCTGGCAATCCCTCGTGTCGATGTATTAATTGATGCTCTCGTTTTATTGACCGCGTCCTCTGAAAAGAAGTTCCCATTTCCCTTACTGTGTCAACATGACACAGTAAGACACTTGGGGTTCTCCTTCTGCTACTCAAAGGCACCTCTTCAGCGTCATTTCTGGCGGTAGCCTTCTAGTTGTGTAGCTGCTTCTCCCTTAGCACTGTTGGGGCTTCAGGTGTCTTGTTCTCTACTTCTACCATATGTTCAAGGAAAGTCCCTTTATATGCAGGTACATGAATAATGTGTTCTTGCATGCGTGGGCGTACTTACCCCAGCTGTTATTGCACAAGTAGAGATACGCCACCCATCCCACTTCACAAAACAATAATATTGTCTCCCTCCATTTATTTAGCATCAGTGAATTTTCCCATGGATGTCACAACAGTACTTTACTTTGCGTCAATGGATTTTCCCTCTACAGCATAGCAGTGCTTCGCTCCGGCTAGGCTGTCTCATGTCTTCATTAGAATGGATCCAATGATAAGCTAGGGGGGGATACAACAGCAGATGGTGAAACTGGTTGACAGGATGTACCTCTGCTCTCTCAGTAATGAACCAGGTTCCCTCTAGAAGAGAATGCTAATTGCTAATAAGAGCTAGATTGACTGGTGGGGCGTGTGTGGAAGGCATGTGTCTCGGGCTCTCTTGGGTACTGTCAGTTAGCGATAGACATATCGTGCCGACAATGTGAAAGGCTAGTGTGTGTGTGTGTGTGTGCATATGAATGTGTTACTGCAGCTGATGCAGAGTGTGGTGTGAGACTAAAAGTAAAAAGTGTGTGTGTGTGCCTGTCTCTTAGTCTGTAATGTGTATATACTTTGCCAGCATTTCACCTTCTGTGAACATGTACATTGTCTTATCTCATCCCATGTAACTCTTTTCATCCCTCTCTCGCTCTCTCGCTCTTTCACTCTCTCTCTCTTTGTCACTCTCTCTCTTTGTCACTCTCTCTCTGTGTCTCTCTGTGTCTCTCTCTCGCTCTTTCACTCTCTCTCGCTCTCTCTCTGTGTCTCTCCAGATTATTGCATACCAGCCATATGGGCTATCAGTGGATTGGTGGGCATATGGAGTGCTGCTCTACGAAATGTTGGCAGGACAGGTGAGTGTGCCCCCCAGCTCTCTCTACACTCACAGACACTCACGTGCAAATCCTTCAGGTTTCTAGATAAAGACACAGTCGGGTCACCTTCACACTGACCTTACAGTAATCCAGTCTCATGAGAACGAAAGCACACGCACACAATGTCGTCACCCATCTGCCCTCCTCTCCAGGGCCATGGCGTCATTTTGGACAGTTCTCAAATAGGCTCAACTATTCGGAATGGAATGAGTTGCCTCTGTCCATTAAAACCACATCCTCTCTGGGCAGCTTTAAAAATAAAGTAAAAATATGTTTGATGTCTTCTGTGCCCATATGAATAACCCCTATGATGTAACTGGAATGATGAGATAGATGTTCTTCATCTCTGTTTCTGTTTTATTATTTCACTGCCATACTGTGTTCGCACTTGTCTAGCCATCTTGTCTCAAGAGGACCACAATGGAAGTCCCAGACTTTGTGTGTTATCCTCGATGATTATATTCACGTGCATGAATGGCTTTTTCAAGTTTTATGGGTGCTTGATTTTTAAAATGGTCAAATTAATAAACTAAACTAAACTACGCTATCGGATACTCTTGAGTGAGCGTCCGAAATGGTACCCTATTCCCTATATAGTGTACTACTTTTGACCAGAGCCCTACTACCAGTGGAGGCTGGTTGGAGGAGCTATTGGAGTATGGACTAATTGTAATGCCTGGAATGGTATTAATGGAACGGAGTCAAACATGATTTCCATGATGTGTTTGATACCATTCCATGAATTCCATTCCAGCCATTATAATGAGCCCATCCTCCTATAGCTCCTCCCACCAGCCTACACTGTACACTACATAGGGTATAGCCATATAGGGTGCCATTTGAGATGCGGCCAGGGCTAACTCCCTGCTGCTGTGTTCAGTCAGTGTGATGGGTTTGTTTACTCCCTGTGTGTTTGGGGCGCCAGTGGCCAGGAGCTTCATCCAGTCCCATTCACTGGGCAGAAACAGACGGCGTGATGGATAAGCAGCAGCCCAGCCATCCACTGAGGGAAGGTCCTGGGGCTGGAAAATGTTGCTAGCGAACTTTGGGTTTTATACCCTTTTACAGTACACACTCACAGGCCGAAAGTAGTGCATTTGGCTTATATGACCTCAGGATTGTAGGGGGGTGGGTTGACTGTGTGGGTTGGAAGTGTGTGTGTGTTTCCCTCTCAAGAGGGTGTTCAGTGCAGTGTACTGTATATCAGATAAAGAGAGCAGAAAGCAGCCTAGGTATCTCTTGCCAAAGGGTTTAGTCTAGTGGGAAGGAAAAATAATACATTTATGATGTGTCACAATGCACACATTATGGTTAGTAATGATAGAGGTGGAGGGAGAAAAAAGCTGGACCATCGAGTCCATTTCGCTCCCACCTGGCAATTTTTGACTGGAACTTGTTTCTTGACGTCTCTACGGTCTAGACCTCTTTCGTTGATTTTTACCTTCTGTTTCGTAACTTAAAAAAAAATCTCTCTCTCTCTCTCTCTCTCTCTCTCTCTCTCTCTCTCTCTCTCTCTCTCTCTCTCTCTCTCTCTCTCACCATAACAACCCTTATTCAGATGTATTACTGGACTGAGAAAGGGTAGAATATACATTTGAGCAGGTGCTTTGGTACTGAAGTGTAAATGTTCATCACCATAGAAAATTCTTCCAAGTGTGTTTTTATGACAATGTTTGGAAACTTTAGGCCATCGAAGGGTTAACCCAGTGAGTTGAAGGTTAGTTCATGTTTATTCTGTTTTTGGACCGATAATGCCTCTGACAACAACCTTCTGACTTTATTCCCCCCCCCACAATACTCCGTTCAAATAGGCCTGGAATCCCCTTGAAACAAACAGTTAAACAGCAAGCTAGTGTCGGACACAAGCACCACAGCACACAATGTCAAATTGGTGTTTTTCAAATCAAATGTTTCCCTTGTTCTGCCAAGCTGTTTTTAAGCAGTCCTGTGAGGCCAGCTCTTCTGGCTGTTTGTGTAGCCAGCATTAGTCTTTGTTCTCCTAAACTTCCATTAAATCTGTCTTTTTATACAGTCGACGTATGCGTTACAGACTGCTTAGAAATGACCCCTGAAAAATAGCTATGACGTTAAGATACTAGATAGATTATCATGAATTGACCCATTTGATTGAAGGTGAAGGTCAAAATGACTGATAAGACATAATATTTGATGTCATTACAGATGTACTACACATTCTGATGTGTTAACGTTTACATGATATTGTCAACATATTTACAACATGTATATAGCATTCGCAACATATTTACAACATGTACATAACTTTCTCAACATATTTACAACATGTATATAGCATTCGCAACATATTTACAACATGTGTACAACATTCGCAACATATTTACAACATGCATATAACATTCTATACATATAACGTTCTATATAACGTGTTTTTCCCCAGCCTCCGTTTGATGGTGAGGACGAGGACGAGCTCTTCCAGTCCATCATGGAGCACAACGTGTCGTACCCCAAGCAAATGTCCAAAGAGGCCGTGTCCATATGCAAAGGGGTGAGTACGACCTTTGACCCAAAGAACCCTTATAACCTCAGTCCCTCTCATAGAAATATAATTACTAGAACGTAAATTCCCATTGAAGTCAATGTAATTATATTTCTATGGCCCATATGCCTTCACATCCTGCCCCACAACCATCACCCTTAAACCCATGGTCTTCCCCACTCCCCTTCTCTCGTCCTCTGTCATCAATAACACTTAGTCCCATACCCACTGTGACCTATGTCCAATTATTATCACTTCATGAAGTCAACCTATTGAAGCCATCTTTACAATGACCTTCATGAAGACACTATCCGTTAGCATGTACAGTAGGAAGAGCATGAAGTGATATGTCGATAGAATCTATGTCGATAGTCATATCTATCGACATAGATTCTGACTTTAACATGCAGCCTTTAGACTGAAGGTTATGTCGTTGAAGGATCTATACTGTAGTCTGTTGGCACGGGGGGTTACAACCTATATGTTAAGGCTGTGGTTATGTAGTGGAGAAGGAGTCAGGCGCAGGAAGTTGAGATGCGTGTGAAGGTAAAATGTAATAAAAGCCACCAGAAAAATACAAAATAAATCTTGCGCTGCAAAATACCCACACGAACAAAATAGACGGGCGAAAAATAAACAACCCGGAACAACAAGGAATAATCCCAGCTCTTAGTACACAGACTGAGAAAATAACCATTACAAAATAACAATCACCCACAAGGGGAAGAGGGGAAAAGGAGGAATATAAGCAGGAGCGTGACTGGAAGCAAATGAACAACAGGTGTGTACAATAAAGACAAAACCAACAGAAACACGAAAAAGGGAGCGGCGATGGCTAGAAAACCGGTGACGTCGACCGCCGAACACCGCCCGAACAAGAAGAGGGACCGACTTTGGCGGAAGTCGTGACACTATATAGCTACGGGCATACTGTACTATAGGGGGGAAGTCGATTCAAAACAAACGGGATTGGAGAAGCACAGTGAGGAGTTATGGATGTGTGTACCTCACCCCTATTCATCACCGATGTAGCGCCCACCTGTGTTATGGTGGGTGGCCGTCTGCGCTCTTTAAAGGTCCTTTAGATAAAATAGTGTCTGTTACAGGTGCGTAGGTTTCAGAATAGGAGAACAAGGAAAGATGGAGACTTAAAAGCTTAAAGCAAATCGTGCCTTATTTTTGACAGTGTGTGGTTCTCCATCTCACCTAGTACCCACCTGTGTGCATATATTGGACGGCAGCCATATTGTGCCAAAAACAAATTAGAGGCAGAGAAAGAGGGAGACACATAGGGAAAGGTGTGCGTGTGTGAGAGAGGAGAGGTGAAGGCACTAATAACATGAGCAGGAGGAGAGATGAACGTCCCAGGGCTGAGCCAAGTCGACGAACTGCGTGATAACACACTCGTGTCCACACCTCCCCACTTCAACCCTCAGAGCTCACACATCCTCTCTACCTCTCCTTCTGTCTAGCCCTCTCTCTCCCTTTCTCCCTGTCTCCCCTTTCTCACACTACCACCACTTTCTAACAACTGTCTCTGCAATCTGTCTGCCCCTCACTTTCTCTGCAAACCCTCTCTCTCTCGCTCTATTTGTCTCCGCCTCTTTCGCATCTCTCTCTCCTCAAAAAAATTTAGATTCTACATCTGTAGTATTAAGGTTGCAGAATAAAAATGTCCTACAGCGTTTGACCTCAAATCCCTCTATCGATCCCAAATGGCACCCTATTCCCTTTGTAGTGCATTACTTTTGACCAGGGAAGAGAGTGAGGTCCCTCCATTGTTTCTGCAGATGGGGGATTTGCTTTGATCCAATGCTCTGCCTTTGTGGACGGGCCATCCTCTAAGGCTTGCTTGAATAAAAGGTATCGGGGAGGTGTGTGTGTGCGTTCTAGCAAGGAGAGAACACTGAGAACCTGGTCGTGATCCCTTAGCTCACCAGCCATAAACAGACAGAGACTGGTTGTCAGGCCGCTTTTGGCCCTTCAAGTTTACATTTTGAAGGTGAAGTCAAGCAAAGCAGACAGGATCCCGTTTGCAGCGTACAAGGGTTCCCTTTTCACGTTGGTTACGTGTAGGGGAAAAGCATGACCTGTGAACACAACCCTAACAATTACTTTTTCCTTTTCACCAGCTGTGACACACACACACACGTGTCTGAGTCACAATTCTGTGGCTGCCACCGACAGACGACAGGAGTAGATAGGGACTCGCTGTTATTTTAGGCGTTGTTACATTACCCAGCATGCTTTGCTGCCATCACCCCACCGCTGTGTCACTGCAATTTTTGAGGAGAGGAGAGGCGCTCTAGCCTAGCTTTTCTCATTACTCTCCCTGGCCTCTTCACACTGCGGCTGGGATGAGTTTTCTGCACCTTTAGACCAGCTAGGATTACTCACTCACGCACACACGTTCACAGACACCTCAAACTACCTTCCAAAGACTGTGATATTATGACGAATGGGATAGAATATCGGGACTGGGCTGGCGACTGGGTTCAGGAGAATTACAGAGAGAGTCATGGTTTGGTGAGTGAGTGAGGGCTAGAGGCCTTATGTTTCTGTGTAGGTGGGACACTTTCTAATAGGCCTATCTAAGTCCACGCACGCTGCTGAGAAACTTCAAGAAAGAAAGAGAGGAAAAAGAGCTAGAACTTGTGTTCAACTAGCAACTGCTGTAAAATATACTGTGTCCGTAAAATGTATATAGTATGTACAAGCTGGAAGTAGAATCCTAAGTGTTGCTGTCCATTAGTATACTCCAATTAGGGGAGGGATGGTAGGGTTAGGGGAAAATAATAAAGGAAAATATATTTAAAAAATGAATATACAGTTCCAGTTAAAGGTTTTAGAACACCTACTCATTCCAGAGTTTTTCTTTATTTGTACTATTTTCTACATTGTAAAATAATAGTGAAGACATCAAAACTATGAAATAACACACATGGAATCATGTAGTAACCAAAAATGTGTTAAACAAATAAAAATATATTTTAGATTTTAGATTCTTCAAATTAGCCACCCTTTGCACACTCTTGGCATTCTCTCAACCAGCTTCATGAGGTAGTCACCTGGAATGCATTTCAATTAACAGGTGCGCCTTGTTAAAACTTAATTTGTGGAATTTCTTTCCTTCTTATTGCGTTTGAGCCAATCAGTTGTGTTGTGACAAGGTAGGGGTGGCATACAGAAGATATTTACCCTATTTGGTAAAAGACCAAGTCCATATTATGACAAGAACATCTCAAATAAGTAAAGAGAAACAACAGTCCATCATTACTTTAAGACATGAACGTCAGTCAATCCAGAAAATGTCAAGAACTTTGAAAGTTTCTTCAAGTGCAGTCACAAAAACCATCAAGTGCTATGATGAAACTGGCTCTCATGAGGACCGCCACAGGAAATTAAGACCCAGAGTTACCTCTGCTGCAGAGGATAAGTTCATTTAGAGTTACCAGCCTCAGAAATTACAGCTCAAATAATTGCTTCATGGAGTTCAAGTAACAGACACATCTCATCATCAACTGTTCAGAGGAGACTGTGTGAATCAGGCCTTCATGGTCGAACTGCTCCAAAGAAACCACTACTAAAGGACACCAATAGTAAGAAGAGACTTGCTTGGGCCAAGAAACCCATGCAATGGACATTAAACCGGTGGAAATCTGTCCTTTTGGTCTGTTGAGTCCAAATTTGATATTTATTTTTCCATCCGTCGTGTCTTTTTGAGAAGTAGACTCCAGGCTAAGGGCTATTTGAACAAGAAGGAGAGTGATGGAGTGCTGCATCAGATGACCTGGCAATCACAATAACCCATCCTGAAACCAATTGAGATGGTTTGGGATGAGTTGGACCGCAGAGTGAAGGAAAAGCAGCCAACAAGTGCTCAGCATATGAGGAAACTCCTTCAAGACTGTTGGAAAAGGATTCCAGGTAAAGCTGGTTTAGGGAATGCCAAAAGTGTGCGAAGCTGTCATCAAGGCAAAGGGTGGCTACTTTGAAGAATCTAAAATACAAAATATATTTGGATTTGTTTAACATTTTATTTTGGTTACTACATGATTCCATATGTGTTATTTCATAGTTTTGATGTCTTCACTATTATTCTACAATGTAGAAAATAGTAAAAATAAAGAAAAACCCTTGAATGAGTAGGTGTGTACAAACTTTTTACTGGTACTGTATAAAAAAAGTACACTGTTGTTTACCTTTTTAATAATATGTAATACAGTTGAAGTCGGAAGTTTACATACACTTAGGTTGGAGTCATTAAAACCCGTTTTTCAACGACTCCACAAATTTCTTGTTAACAAACTATAGTTTTGGCAAGTCGGTTAGGACATCTACTTTGTGCATGACACAAGTAATTTTTCCAACAATTGTTTACAGACAGATTATTTCACTTAGTGCCTCACAGTGCCTCTTTGCTTGACATCATGGAAAATCAAAAGAAATCAGCCAAGACCTAAGAAAAAAATTGTAGACCTCCACAAGTCTGGTTCATCCTTGGGAACAATTTCCAAACACCTGAAGGTACCACGTTCATCTGTACAAACAATAGTATGCAAGTATAAACACCATGGGACCACGCAGCCGTCATACCTCTCAGGAAGGATACGCGTTCTGTCTCCTAGAGATGAATGTACTTTGGTGCGAAAAGTGCAAATCAATCCCAGAACAACAGCAAAGGACCTTGTGAAAATGCAGGGAAAAAATGGTACAAAAGTATCAATATCCATAGTAAAACAAGTCCTAAATTGACATAACCTGAAAGGCCGCTCAGCAAGGAAAAAGCCACTGCTCCAAAACCGCCCTAAAAAAGCCAGACTACGGTTTGCAACTGCACATGGGGACATGGAGAAATGTCCTCTGGTCTGATGAAACAAAAATAGAACTGTTTGGCCATAATGACCATCGTTATGTTTGGAGGAAAAAGGGGGAGGCTTGCAACCTGAAGAACACCATCCCAACCGTGAAGCACGGGGGTGGCAGCATCATGTTGTGTGGGTGCTTTGCTGCAGGAAGACTGGTGCACTTCACAATATAGATAGCATCATGAGGAAGGAAAATTATGTGGATATATTGAAGCAACATCTCAATACATCAGTCAGGAAGTTAAAGCTTGGTCGCAAATGGGTCTTCCAAATGGACAATGACACCAAGCATACTTCCAAAGTTGTGGCAAAATGGTCCTGACCTCAATGCCCTAGAAAATTTGTGGGCAGAACTGAAAAAGCGTGTGCGAGCAAGGAGACTTACTAACCTGACTCAGTTACACCAGCTCTGTCAAGAGGAATGGGCCAATATTCACCCAACTTATTGTGGGAAGCTTGTGGAAGGCTACCCAAAACGTTTGACCCAAGTTAAACAATTTAAAGGCAATGCTACCAAATACTAATTGAGTGTATGTAAACGTCTGACCCACTGGGAATGTGATGAAAGACATAAAAGCTGAAATAAATCATTCTCTCTACTATTATTCTGACATTTCACATTCTTAAAATAAAGTTGTGATCCTAACTGACCTAAGACAGAGCATTTTTACTAGGATTAAATGTCAGGAATTGTGAAAAACTGAGTTTAAATGTATTTGGCTAAGGTGTATGTAAACTTCCGACTTCAACTGTATATGCCGTTTAGCAGATGCTTTTATCCAAAAACAACTTACAGTAGTACGTTCACACATTTTCGTGCGGCAGGCCCCAGTGGGAATCTGTCGTTATTGACATTTGTCATGATGTTGTTCGAGTGTGGTTACTGCTCATGTTTTAACAAGGAAATATGTTTGTTTGATGGTTTTTCAATGTTGAGTTGTTTTCTACAAAGTGCGCCCCCACGTCGCCTCCTGCTGTGCGATTGTAACTGACAACAATAACACATTACATCTAGGAGAGACGTATCCCTTTTTAACAACCCCCATCTGTTTGGCTCCCTACTGACCCAGAAAAAAAAAGAGAGCATAAGAGAGAGAGAATAAAAAGAGGAAGCGTAGAAAATAACTTCCCGCATATTGATTCTCAACTCATTCCAATACTAACTTGCTGTGAGTCTGTGTTATCCATTCCACTCATCCTATTTCTATGGTCTCCATTAAACTCATAATGACTCATGTTCCCATTCCTCCCTTCTTCTTTTCCCAACCTCAGCCAATGAGCAAATAATAGAATATGGAATCTATTTAGTCTATCTATCTTTTCTATAGTCTGTCTACTCCAGCAGTTCTAACTGGCTCTCTCATCCTCCACCTGCTGATGATCACATAGGTTTCTGTAGATCTAAATGCCACAATCTCTATGGCCTTTCCCTGATTGACACAATAGTGACATTTCTATCTGTAGAATTTCCATTGTAACTTTAGGGCCCTTCCCTCCTTCTCCCTCCCAGCTGATGACCAAACACCCGTCGAAGCGTCTGGGCTGCGGCTCCGAGGGAGAGAGGGACATCCGGGAGCACGCCTTCTTCAGACGCATCGACTGGGAACGTCTCCAGAACCGCGAGATCCAACCCCCCTTCAAGCCCAAAGGGGTGAGTCACACACACACACACACACATCCATATTGTTCACCTAATACCTTTTTTTTGCACTATTGGTTAGAGCCTGTAAGTAAGAATTTCACTGTGAGGTCTACACCTGTTGTATTCAGCATTTCACTGTAAGGTCTACACCTGTTGTATTCAGCATTTCACTGTAAGGTCTACACCTGTTGTATTCAGCATTTCACTGTGAGGTCTACACCTGTTGTATTCAGCATTTCACTGTAAGGTCTACACCTGTTGTATTCAGCATTTCACTGTAAGGTCTACACCTGTTGTATTCAGCATTTCACTGTAAGGTCTACACCTGTTGTATTCAGCATTTCACTGTAAGGTCTACACCTGTTGTATTCAGCATTTCACTGTAAGGTCTACACCTGTTGTATTCGGAGCACGTGACAAATAAACTTTGATTTGATTTGCCACAACCTACCCATGTCTGATTTAAAATGAGGTAAAAATGACATTGTACAAGTTGTTATTCGCTGTGGTAATCTATATTTCTTCTTTAATGCAAAATTAATGAAATGGTCGACGCAATCATAGCTTTGTATTCATTGGTATGTTTGGCCCGTTGTCACACACAATGGACATTTACTCCACTGAGGAGTGTGTGTGGTTGCTTACTATCTGATCTCAGTTTCCCATTCAGATGAGTAACAACACCCACTCACACACACACGCATTTATGTATACACAGACACATACACACGCGGGAACATACTTATACACACACACACTTAGAAACTATGCAAACGTGTACAATACACACACACACATACACCTGTGAATGTTCAGCGGCCGTCTGTAACCATAGTAGGGCAGACTCCCACCAGGTCTGTTGTCTGATTAGATTGGATCTGAGTGGTGTCTGTTTGGCAACTCTCACAGGTTACAGTCCAGTCCTGTCCAGCATCATTTGTTTAGCATGGCAAAGCCCCAGCGGCTATGGTCTCTCAGTCGTCACACTGAACAAAAGACAACCTTTTCTAACGACAAAGCCTCGGCATGGGCTACAATACAATAATACTACTCATTTTATTCACATATACGCTACCGTTCAAAAGTTTGGGGTCACTTAGAAATGTCCTTGTTTTTGAAAGAAAAGCACATTTTTTGTCCATTAAAATAACATCAAATTGATCAGAAATACAGTGTAGACATTGTTAATGTTGTAGATGACTATTGTAGCTGGAAACAGCAGATTTTTTTAATGGAATATCTACATAGGCGTACAGAGGTCGATTATCAGTAACCATCACTCCTGTGTTCCAATGGCATGTTGTGTTAGCTAATCCAAGTTTATAATTTTAAAAGGCTAATTGATCATTAGAAGACCCTGTTGCAATTATGTTAGACAGCTGAAACTATTGTGCTGATTAAAGAAGCAATAAAAGCAATAGAACTGGCCTTCTTTAGACTAGTTGAGTTCTGGAGCATCAGCATTTGTGGGTTCGATTACAGGCTCAAAATGGCCAGAAACAAAGACCTTCTTCTGAAACTCGTCAGTCTATTCTTGTTCTGAGAAATTCCATGCGGGAAATTGCCAAGAAACTGAAGATCTCGTACAAAGCTGCTACTACTCCCTTCACAGAAC
Source organism: Brachymystax lenok tsinlingensis (assembly GCA_030435695.1). Classification (NCBI taxonomy): domain Eukaryota; kingdom Metazoa; phylum Chordata; class Actinopteri; order Salmoniformes; family Salmonidae; genus Brachymystax; species Brachymystax lenok. The sequence continues at coordinate 4,864,248 of CM059812.1, read as the reverse complement.
ATAGCAAACTGGCTCTAACCAGAATAGAAAGAGGAGTGGGAGGCCCCAGTGCACAATTGAGCAAGAGGACAAGTACATTAGTTTCCTAGTTTGAGAAACGCCTCACAAGTCCTCAACTGGCAGCTTCATTAAGTAGTACCCGCAAAACACCAGTCTCAACGTCAACAGGGAAGAGGCGACTCCGTGATGCTGGCCTTCTAGGCAGAGTTGCAAAGAAAAAAGCCATATCTCAGACTGGCCAATAAAAAGAAACGATTAAGATGGGCAAAAGAACACAGACACTGGACAGAGGAACTCTGCCTAGAAGACTAGCATTCCGGAGTCGCCCCCCTTCGCTGTTCACTTTGAGACTGGTGTTTTGCGGGAAGTTTCTAAGTGACCCCAAACTTTTGAACGGTAATGTATATATACCACATATATTCCTCATTCAACCTCATTATATTTTTATATTGCATGTATATATTTGTATATATTTCAAGCAGTACTACTATGTAAGTACACATACAGTATGTGCTTAGATCTCTCAGCAATGAGAATATTCCCCAGAGACAAGCATTCACAGTTGACTGTGAAACAGTGGTTACATAGTGGAACAACATAGTGTGTAATAACATCCGTAGTCACACATGTGGAATAACCTTCAGCAAGTTAATGTGTACTTACACATTCCTCATTCCAGTTGTGCAATAACTGATTCTCCAACAGCCCTATTACCATGAAGTGACATAGTAAAACCTATGTAACTACCATGTCAGCAGTTATTACTGTGTTAGTTACATCGTAATAGGGGCAACTTAATGTAAAGTGTTATCCAATCATCCCAACGGATGCAACTACACCAACTGTGGATATGTCCCAAATGGCACCCTATTCCTTACATAGTGCACTATATAGGGAATCGGGTGCCATTTGGGACGCAGCCTGTGCATTGCATGTGGAGGGTCCACATTTCCGCAGCAATGCAGCAGGCTAGTTAACCCGTGACCAAACTTCAAATCCTGATATCTGTCCTAGCTCTGGTCCAGGGTGTTACCTCAACCTCCTGATTCTTTCCATTCATCCAGATGCAGTGGAAGAAGGCTCAGCCGCACATAACGCCCTGGACCAGAGTCGAACCATGATAGAATGCAGCTTCTCATTGCCCCTCTTTTAAACACGGTCAAAACAACCGTGTAAGACATGTCTAATGACTCAGACCGTCGCAATGGAAGGCGTTGGCAATGCATAATTAACTGAATATCCGTGCATTATGTATGTATGTATGTATGTCTTTAACATGAGCGGCCTCGCTGCCATACGGAGTCAGGGAGTGTTTTTGAATCCCTGTGTGTATGCACATGCACAGACAAACATACTTTATTATGAAAGTGAAGTATGCGAAAGGGATGAAGTAAGTCCTTCGGTGTGCACGTTCAGATGTGCACGTTCAGGTGTGCACGTTCAGGTGTGCACGTTCAGGTGTGTGTGTGTGTCTTCATTGTCCATCTTCCTTTTAAATATGCAGCGCACTTCTGTTTCAAGACCCAAGGTCTCCAGTGCTTCTCACAAGGTGAATACTGGCCTCCCACTCTCCCTGTAGTCTCGCGCTGGATTCAATTTGTGTGTTGGTGTGTGGACTCCAGTATGAGTATGTAGGTAGAGGTTTGTGTTGGTGTGTGGACTCCAGTATGAGTATGTAGGTAGAGGTTTGTGTTGGTGTGTGGACTCCAGTATGAGTATGTAGGTAGAGGTTTGTGTGTGGACTCCAGTATGAGTATGAGTATGTGGGTAGAGGTGTGTGTGTTGGTGTGTGGATTCCAGTATGAGTATGTGGGTAGAGGTGTGTGTGTTGGTGTGTGGACTCCAGTATGAGTAATGTGGGTAGAGGTGTGTGTGTTGGTGTGTGGACTCCAGTATGAGTATGTGGGTAGAGGTTTGTGTTGGTGTGTGGACTCCAGTATGAGTATGTGGGTAGAGGTGTGTGTGTGTTGATGTGTGGACTCCAGTATGAGTATGTGGGTAGAGGTGTGTGTGTGTTGATGTGTGGACTCCAGTATGAGTATGTGGGTAGAGGTGTGTGTGTGTGTGTGTGTGTGTGTGTGTGTGTGTGTGTGTGTGTGTGTGTGTGTGTGTGTGTGTGTGTGTTAGAGAGAACTAAACCTCTTCCCCTGACCTATAATAACCATCATCCATTTCAATCCAACTCCACTGTAACACAGGCACCACTGGGAGTCTATTACAACCAATTGGCTGTCATTAGATTCATCTTTACACCTCCATCCATCCCTCCCTCCATCCCCCCCCTGACCTGACTCTGTCTCTCTAATCCTCTCCTCCTCTTCAGTCCTCTCCTCCTGAATCAATCACACTTCATGCATGTTCTGACAGCTGGGAGATTGCCATTTAATAGCCAGGTACAGCGAGACCCAGATTATGAACACTAGAGGGTTTGTCCATCTATCAGAAACAGAGCAGGACAGATAGAACGCAGGGGAGAATAACAAGAACACCTGCTACAGTAGCTATTTATAAATATACAGTTGAAGTCGGAAGTTTACATACACATTTCACAATTCTTGACATTTAATCCTAGTAATAATTCCTTGTCTTAGGTCAGTTAGGATCACCACTTAATTTTAAGAATGTGAAATGTCAGAATAATAGTAGAGAGAATGATTTATTTCAGCTTTTATTTCTTTCATTACATTCCCAGTGGGTCAGAAGTTTACATACATTCAATTAGTATTTGGTAGCATTGCCTTTAAATTGTTTAACTTGGGTCAAACGTTTTGGGTAGCCTTCCATAAGCTTCCCACAGTAAGTTGGGTGAATATTGGCCCATTCCTCCTGACAGAGCTGGTGTAACTGAGTCAGGTTTGTTGGCCTTCTTGCTCGCACAAGCTTTTTCAGTTCTGCCCACAAATATTCTATGGCATTGAGGTCAGGACTTTGTGATGGCCACTCCAATAAGTTGACTTTGTTGTCCTTAAGCCATTTTGCCACAACTTTGGAAGTATGTTTGGGGTCATTGTCCATTTGGAAGACCCATTTGCGACCAAGCTTTAACTTCCTGACTGATGTCTTGAGATGTTGCTTCAATATATCCACATAATTTTCCTCCCTCATGATGCCATCTATTTTGTGAAGTGCACCAGTCCCTCCTGCAGCAAAGCACCCCCACAACATGATGCTGCCACCCCTGTGCTTCACGGTTGGGATGGTGTTCTTCGGCTTGCAAGCCTCCCCCTTTTTCCTCCAAACATAACGATGGTCATTATGGCCAAACAGTTTTATTTTTGTTTCATCAGACCAGAGGACATTTCTCCAAAAAGTATGACTTTTGTCCCCATGTGCAGTTGCAAACCGTAGTCTGGCTTTTTTATGGCGGTTTTGGAGCAGTGGCTTCTTCCTTGCTGAGCGGCCTTTCAGGTTATGTCGATATAGGACTCGTTTTACTGTGGATATAGATACTTTTGTACCTGTTTCTTCCAGCATATTCACAAGGTCCTTTGCTGTTGTTCTGGGATTGATTTGCACTTTTCGCAACAAAGTACGTTCATCTGTAGGAGACAGAAGGCGTCTCGTTCCTGAGCGGAATGACAGCTGTGTGGTCCCATGGTGTTTATCCTTGTGTACTATTGTTTGTACAGATGAACGCGGTACCTTCAGGCGTTTGGAAATTGCTACCAAGGATGAACCAGACTTGTGGAGGTCTACAATTACAATGTCGATATAGGCCTCGTTTTACTGTGGACATAGATACTTTTGTACCTGTTTCCTCGAGCATCTTCACAAGGTCCTTTGCTGTTGTTCTTTTCTGAAGTCTTGGCTGATTTCTTTTGATTTTCCCATAATGTCAAGCAAAGAGACACTGAGTTTGAAGGTAGGTCTTGAAATACATCCACAGGTACACCTCCAATTGAGATGACATAATTTTCTGGAATTTTTAAGTTTGTAGAGATGGAAGTGGGTCAAAGTGGAAGGGTATGAGACTTGCTGATTAATGGTAATGGAATCACTGGGTTCAGGGAGATTACCGTAAAACTTAAATGAATAGCCCGGGCGTTTATTTGCTTAAATCACTGAACACAACAGGCGCTTATTGGAGACAAACTTCTATTTGAGCCAGGTGTCTATTTCCTTAATGAGCACAGCATTTGCTCATTTGCATGTTTAATTCCAGCATTCACTTCCAGCATTTTAATTTGTTTCTTCATTTCCTGCACTAATGTGTTATCATTTACACACTGTGTTAACTGTGCATTTTCGGCAGTTCTTACTTGCCACTAGAGGGCGATCGGCCGTTTTCTAGGGGTTTGTACTCCCTATGTTGTTTTTCTGATGTCAGTTAGCTAGCAGTTCTCAGCTGTTAGCAGTCAATGGTTAGCGGTTTCTCACTGTCTATAAAAAAGAGATTGCCGTAATTTTTTTTGAGTCATCGCTGAATTATTTAATGTAACAAATCAAACAATAAACCTCGTAAACAATTCATGGTAACCTGGTAAGTAATACATTTAGAGCCGGCGTTTATTTAAAACAGCCATTTATTTGATTAAATTTGTGTCATTTCCCGGGTATAAAAAGGGACAGATGACTACGGAGACTCAGCCTTTTAATTTCCATTTTTACGGTAGTCATATTGAGGAAGTGTTGGATTGGAACATAAGGCAAGGCAGGGGTGCTGTGGAATACACGTACTGTAGGACAGACACAAACACACAAACACACACACACACAGAGATAAACACATGAAAAATACTGTATGCACAAACTCACCAATCTACATTTTGGACTGTCTACGAGTCATAGTAGATTTAGTAGGCAGGGAGTCGTGTTATTTGTTAAGGCATGTCCACTTGTCCCGTCGTGTGTATGTTTTTAGTGTTGGGATTATCTTCTGTCTTCTTTTTGGATTTTCCCTTTTAGATTCATGTGAGAAAGAAACATAATAATGTTATCTAATTACTAAAGAACAATTAGGATATTACTATAGACTAACTGATTTTAATGGATGGATGAAACAACTGTAGTATTTCAAGTGTTGTTGACCAAAGATACAGTGCCTCAAGAAATTATTCACATCCATTGACTTTTTCCACATTTTGTTGTGTTACAGCCTGAATTTAAAATGGATTAAATTGAGATTTTCTGTCACTGGCCTACACACAATACCCCATAGTGTCAAAGTTGTTTTTTGACATTTTTACAAATTAATTAAAAAATGAAAAGCTGAAATGTCTTGAGTCAATATGTATTTTTTATGGCAAGCCTAAATTAGTTCTGGAGTAAAATGTTAATTAACAAGTTGCATGATAAGTTGCATGGACTGTGTGCAATAATAATGTCTAACACATTTATGACTACCTAATCTCTTTACCCCACACCTACAATTATCAGTCGAGCAGTGAATTTCAATCACAGATTCAACCACAAAGACCAGGGAGGTTTCCCAATGCTTTGCAAAGAAGGGCACATATTGGTAGAAAAAAGTTGACATTGAATATCCCTTTGAGCATGGTGAAGTTATTAATGACACGTTGGATGGTGTATCAATACACCCACAAAGATACAAGCGTCCTTCCTAACTCAGTTGCCTGAGAGGAAAGAAACCATTCAGAGATTTCAGCATGAGGCCAATGGTGACTTTAAAACAGTTACATGTGATAGGAGAAAACTGAGGATGGATCAACAGCATTGTAGTTACTGCACAATACTAACATAATTGGCAGAGTGAAATGAAGGAAGCCTGTACAGAATAAAACATATTCCAAAACATGCATCCTGTTTGCAACAAGGCACTAAAGCAATACTGAAACATTTTTGGCGAAAACAACAACATTTTGTCCTGAATACAAAGTGTCATGTTTGGGGAAAATCCAATACAACACATTACTGAGTACCACTCTCCATAATTTAAAGAATAGTTATGGCTGCATCATGTTATGGGTATGCCTGTTATCGTTAAGTCTGGGGAGTTTTTCAGGATAAAAGAAGCGGAATGGAGCTAAGCACAGGCAAAATCCTAGAGGAAAACCTGGTTGTCTGCTTTCCACCAGACACTGGGAGATGAATTCACCTTTCAGCAGGACAATAACCTGAAACACAAGGCCAAATCTACACAGAATTTGCTGAAGGCACTCCTAGTAAGAAGATCATCAAAACAACAGTGAGATGCTGAGGTAGAGAGGTAGAGAGAGAGAGAGAGAGAGAGACATTTATCCTACTAAATATAATTCCTTTAATATGCTTGAGTGCGAGTGAGTTTTTGTGTGTGTGTGTGTGACACAGAGAAATACCCAAAGTAGGTCAAACAGCAGTTTACGAGCAATGCCATCTGTCATTAAGAGTAGCACAACGTAGTGTGTACAATGAGTGACTTTGTAACAAACATTAAACACAACGAAACTAAGCTATACAGCAGGTTTGAGTCAATTTCATTGGGGTCAACATTCAGTCAATTTAGGAAGTAAGCTGGAATTGGAATTGCACTTGACTTCCTCAATTAATTGAATAGAAGCGTAATTGACTAGAGATACATTTGCATATGGGGGTTAGGTCTCAGAGACAAAAGGAGGAGAGGAGGTGATAAGAAGAGAAGTTGGGCAGTAATGTATTGCCTTTAGTGGAAGATGTGCTTTTTTCATTTGGGAATACGTGTGGGAGATTGTTTGTCAAGATCAATATGAGATCTCTGACTGTCTGTGTGACTGACTGGCCATTGTTCAAACAAGCCAAATAGACACTACAGTATCCGAGGAGACTGATGAAAGAGGGTGATGGAAGGAATTTGTGCAATACTCCTTTCATCTATCTCTTTTGTGGACACATTGAGAGCTAGGATGTGTGGGCGTGCGGTCGGTTGACAGAGGTATGTGTTTGAGTGCACGCATCTTTATGTCTATAGTATGGAGTATGCTGTTCTTTCGGTCCTCATTTGGTACAAAAAAAACCATAAACCTCATCGTCTGTCAGCATGAATTAATTTGCGTCTTTTCTTCAACAGTATGCATTATAAGGAGATCTGTGCTCTTTTGCGCTACGAAAATGTCGCAATATCAGTATGTGCCTTCTCTCTTCTATGTTGCTATGTGTTGTTGCTGTTTTCCTCTTCTCCGTTCTACTGCGTCTTGACACAGAGTGACAGTGGGTGGCTGGGAGCCAGTGTCACCTGTCTGTCAGTGTAGGAGTCAAGGAGGACACAGGAGTACAGTCAGAGGCCCCAGGCCCACCGAACACACACACACACACACACACACACACACACACGCGCGTACACCACACAACTCTGAATGTAGGACAACAGGACGTTTCTACTTTGGATAGACACACACCACCACCAACGGGCCGTGTAGACTACCACACCAACCCAATCAATGGAGGTTTTCCAACCACAGTGGAACCCACACAGCTGGACAACAATGTAGACCTCCATAGGGAATCCATAGTGAATTCCACTCTGGAGAAAAAACTTCCACATGCAGACCCAGGCTTTCCATCATGCCAACCCAAACATTACTGTGCTGGCTTGGATTTTTTACCTTTCACATTGTCCTTTCTGGCATGGTTCCGGCAACTATGTTGGGTGTATTTCTGAGGTGTCCTAATCAGTGATGTAGATTTAGATTTAGAGTCAATATATCACCAATCTACCCCTATCTGCAAGTGTGGCCAATGGCATTACACCTTATTGACATGTAAATTCAACTAACCAATCTGAATACGTAAACATCCAAATAAATATTTCTGCTGTAGCAAGAGGAAGCATAACCAAGCCTGTTACAGACGCGTAACGAGGCCAGCACAGTGCAGCTTGCGTCTGCTTTTCTCCGCTAAGTCATGTGAATCAACCCGTATCCTTTCCCCATGTCGGCTTACAGTACAGAGAGAGATATAGAGAGGGAGGGATATTCCCTGCCAGGTCCCTGGGGAGATTTAAAGCCCATTGAGTAGGACAAACACACACACACACACAGTGTAGGTGGAATAACTGATGAGGACAGAGCGAGAAGAAGAGGAGGTGCAGCAGGGTTTCTGGTGTAAACACAGAACCACACTGTGAAGTTAGAGAATAAGTCTTTAATTCCCCAGTCCCCACTGCCTGTGCTCTCTGTAATGCCCCTATGAACTTTGGTTTCTTATTATAGATGTACCATTATGTGTTGACCGTATCCTCAGTAATGTAATGGTCCTAAAGCGTTTTGAGCTGTTATCTATTTGAATTCACCCAATTACCCAAAGGTACTGGCGACAATCCTTAGACTCTTAAGACCCAACCCAAGAGGGAATCACTGCAACCTACCAGTAGCCTCCAAAATAAACCACCATTTTGTGGAAGATTGCCTTTGAAAAGAAGTGTTCCACCAAACTCTACAGGTCTTCACGTATCAACTGTTAGAAGGCACACTGTATCATGAAGTGGAATTGAGGCCTTCACAAGTTCAAGCCACAGTGCCAGGCGCTTTAAAGGGTGTCAGAAGTGTGAAGTGACTGACAGCAGTATTTTTGGTGTTGGCGGCCATTTTGTGCCATTTGCGTCCCAGTCGCCCTAATGTTCTTCAGTAGTGCTGTAGGGCTAGAGCAGCTGCTCTTATTCAGATGTATTGACATACTGTCATGTAACAATCATTCAAGATGGATACAAAATACTTAAGCAGACGTATTCTCCAGTCACTCTGGCTAAGGGCATCTGCTAAATGACTCAAATGTAAAGTGTAAATCGATTTCTCTGCCCATTTTGCATTCAAGTTTAAAAAACATACACAACTGAAATAAGACAACTGAATGCTGGCTTGACTCCATTGAGAAGTATGTCATACTGTACATACATAAAAATCAATCACATAATGTATGTTTTCTTGGACAATCATCTTGTAGATGACAGAAATGAGATGTACGCCCGTGCTCCCAGAGCGTTCACAGAGTTAACCTTGGCTTGTTAGCTGTGAAATGCTAATCCAACCACCCTCGCCTGATACATTTCCATGCTATTGATAGGTTTGGATAACCCTGTCTTTACAGTCCTGATGAAAGCGGCTCCACGTTTCTCACGTTCAATAGCAGAGGTTTGCTCCGCTCTTGTCAACACGCCAATTAACCCTTTGACAACCCCGCTGTACGTCGATTGGCGACGTTACTATTTTGATTCAAGTGAACATCTCGTTTGTCACAACGCAGTCAGCTTTGACAGTGGAGGTCAGAAGTTACATTAAACCTCTACATACAGTGGGGGTCAGATGTTACATAAGACCTCTACATACAGTGGGGTCCGAAATTATTGACACCCTTGATAAAGATGAGCAATAAGGACTGCATAAAATAAATTATATTGTTTGCAAAAAAAAATGGGATATGTATATTAATGTATACTGATACAATTGCTCAGAGAAAAAGATTTTGTTTCAAAAGGAATATTTATTTTTCAAAACGGTAGGGGGTCAAAATTATTGACACCCCTAAAGATTCTTATAACTAAAGAAATAGTTTAGTGTTTGGTCCATAGCATGCAATGACTACATCAAGCGTGTGACTCTACAAACTCGTTGGATGCATTTGCAGTTTGTTTTGTTTGTGTTTCAGATTATTTTGTGCCCAATAGAAATGAATGGTAAAAAATGTATTGTGTCATTTTGGAGTCACTTTCATTATGAATAAGAATAGAATATGTTTCTAAACACTTCGACATGAATGGGGATGCTGCCGTGATTACAGATAATCCTGGATGAATCGTGAATAATGATGAGTGAGAAAGTTAGAGGGTCAATGATCATACCCCCAAGACATGCTAACCTCTCACCATTACAATAACAGGGGAGGTTAGTATTTTATATCATACCCCCAAGACATGCTAACCTCTCCATTACAATAACAGGGGAGGTTAGCATTTTATATCATACCCCCCAAGACATGCTAACCTCTCACCATTAGAATAACAGGGGAGGTTAGCATTTTATATCATACCCCCAAGACATGCTAACCTCTCACCATTACAATAACAGGGGAGGTTACCATGTCTTGGGGGTATGATCTTTGATCGTTTGTACTTAAACAAAACCTTTTTTTCTGAGCAATTTTATTAGTATAAAATAATATTTCCACATTTTTGTGAGAGTACAAAATAGCTCAGTATTTGAATTATTTACTTTATACAGTCGTTATTGCTTATCTTTCTTTTACATTTGCATTTTAGTCATTTAGCAGACTCTCTCACCCTGAACAACTAGCCGTAATGAGTGCATACATTTTCATACTGGTCCCCTGTGGGGAATCGAACCCACAACCCGGCCGTTGCAAGCGCCGTGCTCTACCAACTGAGCCACACGTTAGTGTGTCAATAATTACGGACCCCACTGTACGTCCAAACAACGCGAGGAGCTCGATCAAAACAAGTTACTGGGTCAGAGGAGACGAAGACGTGTTTGACTGTACAGGTCCCCTCTGCGACTCTTTCCAAAGTCTTGTTTGTACAGTGCAGATTGCTGTTTCACAGCTGCACGCCAATGTTCCTTTTTAAACCATTGGATTCAATTGCATTAAAAAACATTATAATTCAGGTGACACGGGGTTTCCTCCCAAATGGCATCCTATTCCCTCTACAGTGCACTACTTTAGGGCCCATAGGGCTCTGGTCAATAATAGTGCACTATAAAGGGAATCGGATGTCATTTGGGACTCATACTGGGATGCAGAGCATGTCATGTGATGTTAGCGTGGGAACAGGAGGGGGGAGAATAGGTATTGAAAGAGCGGTATCAGGTGTGAAATGTTCTCTCTTTTAGCAGACCAGGCAATGGAGGGATATCTTATCCAGCCCAGTTTCACATTTGCACATGTATTTCTTCTTACCTTTGTGTGTTCTGTATGTTACAGTTGCAGCCAACTACGCCTTCCATTTTAAAACCTCTCTTTTTCTCTCTCTCTCTCTCTCTTTCTATCCCTCTCTCGCAGTGCGGCAAAGGGGCGGAGAACTTCGACAAGTTCTTCACGCGCACCCAGCCCCAGCTCACGCCGCCCGACCAGCTGGTCATCGCCAACATCGACCAAGCCGACTTCTCAGGCTTCTCCTTCATCAACCCCCAGTTCGTGCACCCCTCCCTGGTCTCCCTGCTCACCGTATGAGGAGGAGGGGGGACCACGGACCCCCCCCTTCCTACCTCCGCTACCTACCTAGCACTAACCCTCCACCAACTGCAGCTTCTTCAAGCCAAACTCCCAACCACCAAACTGGTCCAACAACAACGTGGACCCTGATATCGACAACCATTTTGAGTTCCTCTATCAATGTATTAATGATGTGTCCTCTAGGAATTGGATTTGGGGCTCTGAGTGAAAGAAGTTGGTGAGTGGAAGTGCTGTGTGTTAATGGTGAAGGGGAGGATGAAGGTTTGAGGAAGGAGGTGTATGTAGGGTTGATATACTTTCCCACCCACCCGTTTGTATATTTAATGGGCAATTATTTGAAATCAACTCCTATTGAAATGAATCATGATAGATATTGAAATGAATCATGATAGATTTTGAAATGAATCATGATAGATTTTGAGATGACTGACCTGTTGTTTTGAATATGTGGGGACAAAACCCATGAAACTGTGCCAGTTTTTTTAATTGATTCTAGAGCGAAGGGTTAACTTCTTGTTAAACCCTGTACTGGCTATACTAGTCTCCATTGAAACCCAAGGCAACTACAAACAGAATCTCTTGTTTTGAGCTATTGGGTCAGAGTTTAAGCCAAATATGAGGTCAGTACAGGGAGACTATGTTTACAGTCTTACCTAGTGTTGGTGAGATTTTATTTCAATATGTGTCATAACAGGTGCCCCTATGTTTCAATATGCATCAAATAATACACACCCAGTACGAATATCATGACACAATAACACGCACATACAGATGTAGGATCTTCATTTGATCACCCTATTGCCGTAAAAATTTCCTGCATTGCAAACTAAAATATGTAATATATTTGAGGTTTAAAAAGGCTTCTGAAGTTTGTAATTTCCACTTAGAAATGTCAGACTTGATTTTCCCTTCCGAAAAATGTATCAACCCCTAAAATAAAAAGGCTATTAATTATAATCCACCTAATAATTCACGTTTCCTGTAGCCGCAGGATTTTTTTCCTGCTGTAGCAAACTGGCTCAAATTAAGATCCTACACCTGTACACACACATTACATTTACACAGAGATATATTGAACCTTGAACTACAGGTTGTATGGTTATCTTGTCATTAGGTTTACAACTGTGAGTGGACATTCAGACAGAACGCAGTAGAAGTTATGGTTCGATGAAGTAGACAGTGCAACAGTCACATCTTCTTTAAACACCTACACAAGAATCGCAGGTTAACAGAAGTATAAGGGTGGTCTATCCAAAACCAAATCGTGATAAAGTAGCACTACTTTGTGACAACCTTTTTACTATCCTCCTGTCCCAACTTTGTCACTCTGTTTGCTCACTTATCAAACAGGCTCTCAATGGCCATGATTCTCTTTGACATGAAGAAGTCCTTCAAAGTTAAATTCCCGAAATAAATTTCTTGAGGATTTAGGAAGGAAATTACCTAAAACTCTGTTTTTTGTTTGTTTGAGAGGTAGCAACTAAATTAAATTTATGTTGAGTTATTGTTTGCTTACTATATGAACCGTGCAATATTATATTGCATGCTTATACCCGTATACATGGATATAACACCATTCTAACAATGTTGACTAGAGTATCACGTTATTAAAACGATTAGTTCCCTTTTCTGCTTTTATGTGATGTCATGCATTCCCAATTAGTTCTAATTAATATTTTAATGTAACACATACCAGTGTATTAACTCTTTTGTAAATATTCATGAGTGATTTAAAAAAGTATAGTATCTCGCCGTTTTTATACCAACAACTGAATGTGATTTTATTACGTTAGAAAGGTTAACATATTTCTATGTTAAAAAAAAAAAGTACCCCAAAATATCAACTTTGTAACAATTAGGTGACAAAGTCTTTAATAAAGCAAACCGAGATAAACATCTGGACGACTTTTGCAGATATTATCAAACGTTTTCCGTTTGCTCTAGTCTCCATCGCACATAACCGATGTTCTTGAATGCGATCGCTGAGTTGACTGAATGTGTGCCTGGCTCTTGTATCTGCATGTTGTCGGTAAGGATGAAAAAGACGATATAAATGCTGCATGATACTCAGTACCAGTAACCAGGCCCCCTGGTCGGACAGCAAGGAGTCTCCGCCCAAACACAGATCCAGGATCAGCTGAACCTAAGCCATTCACAATTAGGAGGCTATGGGCAAATCTGACTCCATGCCTCTGTACTAGACCAGCGGGACAACTTGCTCTCTAGTGTCTCAATGAAGGGGTTTTGTTTATTCTTATCGTTAGTGTTATTTGTTCGTATAAAAAAAATGACATTTTTGGGGTGTTATAGATTCCGCTCAAGTAATTCAGGAATGTTTCTCGGAATTATCACCATAGCAATTCATATCTTCACATCTAACTGTTGATAGATTTATACAATTCCCTTGACTTTTGCTCCTCTAAACTTTTTCCTAACCTTGTAACTGTGCCAAACCTGAAACAGCCTGAACCCGACGATAGCAGCGTTGCACTAGCTGTAGTCATACCAATGACGCGTCATTACCGAAGTCTTGTCAATACCAAAATCTTGTCAAGACCGATGTGTTGTCAATACACATGTTTTTTTCAATACCGATGACTCGTTAGTACAGATGTCTCTCCCTGATAGACTCTTAGTGGTTAGTCCAAGAGAGTGCGCCAACGCCACATATAACAACGTCTGTCCGACCCATGTGCTTCTCGCTCAAAACATGTAGCTAAGGGAATGCTCATTCCAATAATGTCGACATGGTTCTGATGCCAGTCAATCCGGCAGTCGTTTCTTGTAGGGTTCTTTTATGACACGTTAGTAGCCTACACCTCTGTGTGAGTTTACCTTTAAGCTTTATAGCCGGACAGCAGTATGACCCTTCTGCAATACCATGCCTGCTTACCCCTTACCTTACCTCCCTGTGCCTATCAGTCAGAGTGTGTGTGTTTACATGTGCGTGTGAGAGAGAAGGAAGGAAAGCATAAGATGGGTGGTTGGTGAGTGATTGGGTGAGTGGATGAGTGAATAATTGATCAGTGAACAACCCCGTTCCTCATCCTATCGGCCTGTTAAACCCCCCCTGTCTGGGTAGCTCATCTCCTCTGACCATCCTTCCATTCCTCCCCCCCCCTTTCTCAGTGCCTGGGCAATCGATCCCTTCTCTTATTGACAAAGCCCTCGTCCCTTCTCCTTCAAGATCCAATCAGCTCATGAAAGCAAGATGACCCCAACCTGCCCTTCTTGCCCCTTCGCATCCTCCCGAAACACACTGGGGAAAGAATTGGCCAAATGTGTTCTTTTTCACCTTTGTTTACATCCTGTGTTATATTTTCCTTTGCCTTAGCTCCCACGGTGTGCGTCCCAAATGGCACCCTATTCCCTATATATTGCACTACTTTTGTCCATAGGCCCTGGTCAAAAGTAGTGCACTATATAGGGAATAGGATGCCATTTGAGAAACAGACACAGTCTCTAACCTCTCCCCCATTTTCTGTTGATTCATGTCCAAACCAAGCGCTTCTTCTGTCCCTGTACATAATGATTTAGATATCTACATAGACTTGTAAAAGAAAGAATATATTGTATTTTGCAAATGGTGTATGTTCGTTCCCCCCAAAACCCTTTGAAAGCGATTCTGAGCTACTTACCTTGTAATCAATAGTGTAATTTGTACCTACTGTATGATATTGCAAATAAAAAATAAAAGTAATGGCTATTCGGAAGCTGTTGTCTTTTTTTACTTGGACATAAACTCAATTCATCAAAATCCACCATTCTAAAAAGGTTAATTCCTGGGAATGACATTACTCTATTTGAAGATATTGGGTAACACTTTACGGTCCATAATAAACCATTTAGAAGGCATTTACATAAAGTTTGCTTACCATTTATTAATCACTACTCCCACATTTTGTAAATGTTAGTAAGTTTTGAAATGACACTGGTCACTCAACATTTTGAAAAGTAATTCTAAAGTAAAAATAGCGCTCACTTTAAATTACAAAAAGACTACTAATGATTCATAAATGGTGAACACACAATACCTTACACATTGTTTATTACAGACTCTTAAAATAATGTGACATTTCTGTCAACTCACATTCATCAAGTGTTCTGATTGCACTCAAAATGGGATCGTTTTTTTTTCCTCATCTTATTTTGAGAGATGCATCTCCTGCAGAGATCCAATATCGCTGTCACAGTTTCCTCTCCTTTACTGCTGACTTGGACAGGAAGTTTGCAATTGATGAAACCATTGGACAATTTGATTTGAGCAAATAAAGTATAAAAAGGCACAGAAATTGGGGTGTTAGTTGTGAGGAAGAGAAGATTGCTTGCTGGGGAAAAGTCAGATGACCTTACCTGATTCTTTGCCTGTCGACCCCATCTACACTAACAGCAAGAGGACAGAATACAACAAGGAAACGACTTTCACTGACAGTTGGTCCAGTTGTAAATATTATATGGACACAAAGTGGAAGTGAAGCTTTCTGATTTATGATCCCTTATGGGAATCAACACATGCAATCAAGATGTATGGCAGATGTATGACATTACGTCCACAATCTCAGTAAGCTTCAGTAGCAGAAGTCCAAGTGTCTCTTGCCATTTGAAAAAGCGTGATGAACCCTAACCAAGGTTCAGTAAGCCTGACTTACCATCATATGTGAGGACCAGGGGTGAGTGCATACGGACATTAAAGTTTAACAAGCGAAGCTCTCAGAAGAAGCGTGAAAATGAGGTGCTGAATTTTTCATTGTGGACGCTGTGGCACAATCAAAGTCTTTTTGTCAGTCGCTGGCTTTCTCATTTACAAGCTGGCTGGCACAGGAAGGCCCTTGCAGATGTTCCAGTTACTGAATTCAACCTGTACTTTAATGTCTATCTGGCCCAGACCCAGGCTGTGTCTGACCAAAGCTCACTGAGTGTACAAAACATTAGGAACACCTGCTCTTTCCATGACACAGACTGACCAGGTGAATCCAGGTGAAGCTTTATAAACGTCACTTGTTAAATCCACTTCAATCAGTGTAGATGAAGGGGAGGAGACAGGTTAAAGAAGGATCTTTAAGCCTTGAGACAATTGTGCCCTTCAGAGGGTGTAACATTTAAGTGCCTTTGAACGCAGTATGTTAAATCCACTTCAATCAGTGTAGATGAAGGGGAGGAGACAGGTTAAAGAAGGATATTTAAGCCTTGAGACAATTGCGCCCTTCAGAGGGTGAAACATTTAAGTGCCTTTGAACGCAGTATGGTAGTAGGTGCCAGGCGCACCGGTTTGAGTGTGTCAAGAACTGCAACTCTGCTGGTTTTTTCACCCTCAACAGTTTTCCGTGTGTATGAAGACCACCCAATGGACATGGAGTCCAGCATCCCTGTGGAACGCTTTCGACACCTTGTAGAGTCCATGCCCCGACTCATCGAGGCTGTTCTGAGAGCAAAAGGGGGTGCAACTCAATATTAGGAAGGTGTTCCTAATGTTTTGTACACTCAGTGTATATAGGGAATAGGGTTCCATATTGGACACAGCCCCTGTCTCCTCTCCCCAGTGGACTCCAGGTCAGACAAACCAGGTCAGACAAACAATACAGGAACTATACAGAGCTGTGGTAGGTAGGTAATGAAATTGCTCACTGTAATGTTTGTGTACTTAATACTTATAATTTCATATCTGTGTTTGTGTGCATGCATTTGTGGAAGAGCTTGCGATAAGCATATTCTTGTACTGTGTACGCTACACTATATACTGTGCTTACTGACAAATCAACTTTGATGTGGCATGGACAGACATGAGTACTGTACACCAAACCTTATGCAGATGTGTGAGTAGGTTGATCAGCATTGCTGGGTAGGCTGAAGGACAGGCTGGTGTTGATGGAGGACTACGGTGTAATGGTCAGATTTGTTAGAACTTATCAGAAAGGGCAGCATTTTGGCGGATCTACAAAGCGGATATCTATGGAACGTCTTACCAACCAACCAGGCTCCACGGTACCTGGGGGGACAATCAATGACGTCGAAAGAGCTACATGCATTTCGTGTCATTTCAATTTGTTCAATTCAAGTGATGAAATTCAAATATTGTGAACAAGCAGATATACAGTGCATTCGGAAAGTATTCAGACCCCTTGACTTTTTCAAAATGTTGTTACATTACAGCCTTATTCTAAAATGGATTCCTCATCAATCTACACACTATACCCCATAATGACAAAGCAAAAACAGATCTTTAGAAACTTTAAAAAATTCTGGAAATATCACATTCACAAAATTATTCAGACCCTTTACTCAGTACTTAGTTGAAGCATATTTGGCAGCGATTACAGCCTTGATTTATGACACTACAAGCTTAGCACACCTGTACTTGGGTAGTTTCTCCCATTCTTCTCCTGAGATCCTCTCAAGCTCTGTCAGGTTGGATGGGGAGTGTTGCTGCACAGCTATTTTCAGGTCTCTTCAGAGATGTTTGATCGGGTTCAAGTCCGGGCTCTGGCTGGGCCACTCAAGGACATTCAGAGACTTGTCCCGACGCCACTCTTGCATTGTCTTGGCTGTGTGCTTGTCCTGTTGGAAGGTGAACCTTTGCCCCAACCTTTGATCTCTCTGTACTTTGCTCCGTTCATCTTTCCCTCGATCCTGACTAGTCTCCCAGTCGCTGCCGCTGAAAAACATCCCTGCAGCATGATGCTGCCCCCACCATGCTTCACCGTAGGGATGGTGCCGGGTTTCCCCCAGAAGTGACATTTGGAATTCAGGCCAAATAGTTAAATCTTGGGTTCATCAGACCAGATAATCTTGTTTCTCATGATTTAAGAGTCCTTTAGGCGCCTTTTGGCAAACTCCAAGTGGGCTGTCGTGCCTTTTACTGAGGAATGGCTTCTGTCTGGCCACTTTGCCATAAAGGCCTGATTGATAGTCCATCTGACAGAGATGGTTGTCATTCTGGAAGGTTCTCCCATCTCCACAGAGGAACTCTGGAGCTCTGTCAGAGGGACCATCGGGTTCTTGGTCACCTCCCTGACCAAGGCGCTTCTCCCCCATTTGCTCAGTTTGACCAGCGGCCAGCTCTAGGAAGAGTCTTGGTGGTTCCAAGCTTCTTCCATTTAAGAATGATGGAGGCCACTGTGGGGACCTTCAATTCTGCAGAAATGTTTTGGTACCCTTCCCCAGATCTGTGCCTCCACACAATCCTGTCTCTGAGCTCTATGGACAATTCCTTCAACCTCATGGCTTGGTTTTTGCTCTGACATGCATTATCAACTTCTATAGACCTTATATAGACAGGTGTGTGCCTTTCCAAATCATGTCCAATCAATTGAATTTACGACAGGTGAACTCCAATCAAGTTGTAGAAACATCTCAAGGATTATCAAAGGAAACCGGATGCATCTGAGCTCAATGTCAAGTCTCATAGCAAAGGGTCTGAATACTTATGTAAATATGTTTTTTTTATACGTTTGCAAACATTTCTAAAAACCTGTTTTTGCTTTGTCATTATGGGGTATTGTGATGTCATTATGGGGTATTGTGATGTCATTATGGGGTATTGTGTGTAGATTGATGAGGAAAAAAACATATTTAATCAATTTTAGAATAAGGCTGTAACAAAACAAAATGTGGAAAAAGGGAAGGGGTCTGAATACTTTCCGAATGCACTGCATATATACAACACAAGGCTTTACAATGACTTCACCTGAATGAGCAAAAAGCCCACTGATAGTCCTATGGAAACATACAGCTCTCTGTCTCTCGTTCAAGAGGTCAAAGGCTGTTACTTTTACTTTGTAAGACACAAAATTGTACAAACGTACATCGTGCTCTTCAATGTTTATTAGTTTCAACATAAAAAGCAACACCCAGCCATGACATCTTAGCACTCTGTCGTGCGTACGTGGGGTGGTGGGCAAGAGAGGAGGTGCCATTAGATCTGTTGAATCTCTCTCACACTCTCTCTCTCTCTCATTCTCACTCAACATCTTAACAGCAATTAACCCTCTTCAATAAGAGAGTCTTTGCTGTCAGTCTGGTATAATTTAATTACTAGAACGCTAGTGATGACGAGCCACTGGATCCCTCGCTGCCTTATTAAACCATCATGGCCCTGTTCTAAATGGCACCCTATTCAGTACACTACTTTTGACCAGAGCTCATAGGGCTCTAGTTAAAAGTAATCCACTATGTAGGGAAAAGAGTACCATTTGGAACGCAGTCCCATATCACTGTGTCAACGGCTTCCCTGAATCTGAATCTAATTAACTGTCTGCTTTGCTCTACCAGTAACCATTAGGGATGTCTGCTCAATGTCTGAGCTGCTATAGCCTGGAGCCATAAAAGTCTGTTCATTGCTCTAGTGGGAGTATTGGAATGGGAGTATTGGAATGGGAGTATTGGAAGCTCTGTGAAAACAATGGTACTGTATGTTGTGGGAACTTCAATCCAAATTCCTTGATTGACATGAGAAACATTGTAAATATTGCCAAAGCATCAATGTATGCAATATACTTGACATTGTAATGAAATAATAAAACAATAAATAATAATAAAATAGAATAGTTAAAACGAAATAGAAGTAACAACAATAGAATGATAACAGTGGATAGTAATTGAAAATAGAATCAATAATAGGTTAAACATGAAAAATAACAAGCTACTAATATAACTACTAAACTGAATGCTACCACCACTGTTATTTACACTAATACCACAACTATCTCTACTATTACTATTACCAATACTATAATTTCTACCAAAAATATCTCTCTCCTCACTCACTCACACACTCACACACAACCAGAGTGTAGTGACAGCCACTCCTCTTCCCCAGAGTGTGTAATCACATTTAGTGAGCCACTGGTTTGAGAACCAGGCCCAAAACATTACTAATTCTCTATTTATCCAATTATGAACACAACAACCTTGACCGTCTCTCCCTTTCACACTCTCAGTGTGCATCCCAAACAGCACCCTATTCCCTATATAATGCGCTACTTTTGACCAGGGCCCTAGTGCACTATACAGGGAATAGGGTAATATTTGGGATGGAACCTCAGGGCTGGTTGCTTCATATTTAATGTTCAGCTACGATGGGGATGAAGTATAGTGGTTCCTTAATGTTCATAATGAGGGCTTTTGAAAGATTGCTGGTGCTGAGTTATAGAATTAGAATTCCATTCAATTCTATTTCTATGGTTGTAGCTAACGCGGCAATTTGTTACTTCAAACCCGTTAAGAGGTCTTTATAATCCATTAGGACACATTTTATACCAGCAACATTTTATGCCTGCCTGTGGGGCAAATTCTGGCGCTGTCCATGGAGCAGAAATGTTGCCAAAGATACGCTTTGACTGCGAAATAACATGGATAGACGGGAAGAATAACAGCTTCACTGATGCCAGAACAAACATACATAGGCCTAACAAATTGTGCCAGGAAAAGTAGTTCCCCTTGGGTGGAGAGGGAAATGGAAGGGGCGATATAATAGCTGAGATGTAATGGGCAATGTAGATGTGGACAATCAACGTTTTCCAGACAACTTTTAATCATGCATACTACACTGAGAGGCCATATGCTCGTAAATAATTGGATAAATGACCATACGTCTCTTCTTTGGGGGGTC
This sequence comes from Brachymystax lenok tsinlingensis, assembly GCA_030435695.1. NCBI lineage: Eukaryota > Metazoa > Chordata > Actinopteri > Salmoniformes > Salmonidae > Brachymystax > Brachymystax lenok. The sequence continues at coordinate 4,843,544 of CM059812.1, read as the reverse complement.
AGTGCTACATTTAGTTGTAATGCTTTGTAAATGTTACACAATATATATCTATTTTTGAATGAAATGGGTTATGATGCTGAAGTCACCCACGGGCATCTGTCTTGAATGTCACATGATGGAAGCTTCGTCTTGGGTTTGACGCCTGACAGAACAGCTGTGTCGTATTCTGCTCACTCGAATCCCAGAACGCTGATGAAGAAAAGTCTATGGATGCCAATCTCTGGACCGTAGTTTTATCCAAAAAGAGGGACATTATTTGCCGGCTGCATTTCGCAAAAGCTCACTTTGATTTTGTTTAATCAGTGAAGCTTCATAGGCTAACCATATCCCCTAAGGCTGCCGCTGCCAGGCTGAAGTGGAGTGCGCACGAGTATCGTCGCGTTGTGGGGCACTAGGCGCGCCACACGGCCACTGCCTCTCCGCGAGACAACCGGAGAGCGACACGAGAGGAACAGTATTGGAAGAAAAATTGCACTTTCCTCGACGACACTTCTTTGTGAAGGTAAACAATGTTTATTTTAATTATTTCTTTCCCTTTTGAAGTGTCTTAGTTGACTATCCGAAATGTGTTCAAACAGTTGAGATATAGGTGCTCAGAAGCGCCTCTTTAGTTTGTTCGTCTCCATGTGGTAGACTAGTTATATATTGTTTTCTTCACTCGCTGCTTTGTAAAAAAATACCTAATTTTCTTTATCTTTAGAAGTTTAAGCTTATTCCTGGGGTGTAGGCTCTAGCAATGTCAAAAAAACATTTAACTGTAAAGGTCGAATAATGATACAATAAACACTATCCTTTGTATAAATATTCAAATCCATTTGGTCAGCTATTGAGTTTAATCGGAAGGAGGCTGTATTATGTGGAGGGAAAACCTTCACTTCCATAAACATAACTTTTTACCATGTAGATGTGAATACGAACAGGTAGTTATTACTACTGTGTGGGAACGCTATTTTCAGCATGAACTAATATGTGTAAGCATTGTTTTTTAAAAAGAGAAGTCTGGAATTGACGTTGTTGGCAGGCTACTATAGATATAATTGCAAGCCCTTGCTTTGAAAATCGAAAACGATATTGAACGCATCCCACTTGGTCATTTAATTTACGTTTAGTGCATTACTGAAGAGCAGGACCAGGCAGACGTTGGTGGAAAGTGGAATCAGTATCGATTTTGTTTGGTGGTTTGAGTTATCTGTGATGCTGTAATACGTTTGATAGCATATTTCGCTATCACTGTGATCAAACTCCCAAACCTGAAACGATCGAAAACTTTCTAACTTTACCTTACTAAATTGTAATAGGATACATGCACGTTCACATTAACCCAACCCTCGACTTGCCTAGTTAAATAAAGGTTACCTAATCAAAGACCAACTAACTGTATAGTTTTAAATACAACTGAATAAAATAAAACTGACGTTTAAAATTGCTGTTAAAGTCATAATGAAGTAAGAGAGAAATTAGTTATCTGCCAAGCCTATACATGTCTGTAGCCTTGGAGACTGGCAGTCATGAACACAGACCAATGTTATTTAACCTTCTGGCAGCTACCACAGGCTAGTTCACAGCCCCAATGTACACTGACACAGCGTCAGCATCTGCTTGACAGGGAGTTAATAACACTCCCCCTCTTTTTCTGTTGGAGGTCCCGTATCACAGAGCCTGGCTCTTCTTGTACAGTCTGTCCTCCTGTCTGTCTGCTTTACACTATTACACTGTCTCAGCCTGTCTGCCTATGTGTCTGTCTGTCTCCTCTCCCCTATGGCACTGTCATAACAACACACTGACTCGTGACTTTTACATGTACGCTCTGTTTCTTCTGACTGGCTCATTAGCCTATTCTGTCACACCCTGATCTGTTTCACCTGTCCTTGTGATTGTCTCCACCCCCCTTCAAGTGTTGCCCATCTTCCCCATTATCCCCTGTGTATTTATACCTGTGTTCTCTGTTTGTCTGTTGCCAGTTCGTGTTGTTTGTCAAGCCTACCAGCGTTTTTTGTCAGCTTCTGCTTTTCCCCAGTCTCTCTTTTCTCGTCTTCCTGGGTTTTGACCCTTGCCTGTCCTGACCTTGTACCCACCCGCCTGACCACTCTGCCTGCCCCTGACCATGAGCCTGCCTGCCATCCTGTACCTTTGCCCCACCTCTGTATTACCGACCTCTGCCAGACCTGAGCCTGCCTGCCGTCCTGTTCCTTTGCCGCTGTTGCTGTAATAAACATTGTTACTTCGACACGGTCTGCATCTGGGTCTTACCCTTGATTCCTGATATATTCAGTCTTCCTTAATTTGGGAGCCTTAGTATTGTGCCGCACACAAGAGACATGGCCAAGTTAAAGCACTAAAAGAGAGAGTAGTACTTGGTTTCATGACAAAGCCAGAGAAGGTGCCATTTCTCCGGGTGACTGGCTGTGTTTTGCCAATTGCTCCTCAAACATGACGAATGCCACTATGTTATAATGCCCAGTGGGAGAGTTCATCGTAGCATACAGTTTCAATGTCCTACAACTCATTTATGTGTTTTTAATTTAAGTGAAAATAGATTTGAACAGATCCAATATAGATTTCTGACATAATCAACAGTTGAGTGTCATCTGAAAGATTTTATTTGAGAAAATGATCACCACAATTACTCTTTATTTTTGGATCAGGTGATTGACAGACTGCTGACATTCTGGCCTTGTTTAAAGAGGCGGAAACACTTTATTTGGATAGTCCATCTAGATGCTCTACAGATTATCTTCAGATTATCAGTAACATTTCAAACTAACTATCTACTAACTCTAACCCTAGCTCTAACCTTAACCCTTATCCTTACCCTAAATTGAACCCTTACCCTAACCCTTATTCTAAACTTAACCCAAGCAGTTGCTTATCAACAAATAGTTTGTTGATAGCATGACCATCTGTAGAGCACTTACAGATGGAAAATTGGGACTATCCAAATAAAGTGTGACCGAAGAGGCGAGCACAGCCAAGAAAACACTGGCTGAGATCTGTCCGGGAGATGCCTTTGGAGCAGCATAAAAGGCTTGGAGCGAGGCAAGCACTGCTCAAGCCTATTAACATGTTCTGACATGAACTGTCCCCAGGCAAGCAGTCAGAGGCAGTCCGTTGTTGCCTCTGAACCCTAAAGACTCTAGGCTGGTAAGATGCCCTCTGCAGAGTCTCCAGAGGTTTAACTGTTGGGTTGAGTTTGTGTAATCTTTTTTTGGGGGAATTGAAATATTTAGATGGAGGGCCATTGGAATGTTGTTCAAAATGAAACCCTCTTTTTGTGGAAATTGAAATATTTAGATGGAGTGCCATTGGAATGTTGTTTTGGGAGCACAGAGGTGAAATAACATTACCTTTATGCCATCCCTTTGCCTGGTATTTCTTTTCGGGCTAAGTGACAGGTTTTGGGATGTTTTTATAGCCAAAAATACAGCATTACTAACAATAGTCTCTTGTGACGTGTAGTAGATACTTTTGTAAGCATGGTGCTGGGAAAGAGTACTGGGAGTCTCGGAGTGTTTTGTAGGTCAGGAAAACTGTGTTTGACGTATGAGTATGACTGATTTAGTACAGCCCTGTAGTGCCTATGCTACTGTATGCTAATGTTATACAGGGGCTATGGAGGGTGATGATTGTGGCTAGCTAGCTCCCTCCATAGCTGTGTTGGGGCTCCATGGCCCCATGTCATGTCCAGCCACTGTCCCCAGGGCTCTATAGTCCTCTGATGCTGTCCACCCCACTGACCGCCAACTCGCATCAGTGGAACACACAGGCCACGTTACTCTGGAGACGGTGCGTAGCGACATCCGGCCGGAATGGGAACTGGGTCAGTGGCTTTCCCGAAAGGAGTGTACAGACGAATCTTTGACAGTGACAGAGAAATAATGTAAAAAAAACAAAGGCCTTTTGGTTAACATGCATTTCTGTTCTACTACTGATAAATGTTTGAGTAACTCCAGCCGTTATTGTGTTGGATTATAACCAGGTCCTAGTGTGACCATCACATTCAGTGGTCGGGACCAAGTCAGTTGGGTAATAGAAGCATAATTGTCTGTTTATACTGTTGAATTTGCATGAGCTGCTAGGTTCAGAATGCTTGGTATTAAAATGAGCTGCTAGGTTCAGAATGCTTGGTATTAAAATGAGCTGCTAGGTTCAGAATGCTTGGTATTAAAATGAGCTGCTAGGTTCAGAATGCTTGGTATTACAATGAGCTGCTAGGTTCAGAATGCTTGGTATTAAAATGAGCTGCTAGGTTCAGAATGCTTGGTATTAAAATGAGCTGGTATAGCCTATTACATCTACAAACAGCAACATCTACAAACAGAGTCGATGACGTGTAAATCGAGAACTCTCTACGAATCCCAAATTACACTAGCCCATAGATCGTAACAAGGACGGTTCCTCCCTTCAACCAATGGATAACACCTTAGCCTAAAAATATCAATATCAAAAGACTAAACATATAAATTCCATATGTGATCCTGACCAGTGACCACCTTGAACCCTTTTTCCATGAGGCTGTGAGAGTTCTGGGAACAGAGTTCTGTTTCATTGCAGTTTTTTTTTTCCCCCATCATTGACTTTCCGACCGTTGTGTTGAAAAACGGTAGTTGGTTTTTGGATTGAATGGATGCTGATGAGGCTGGGTGCGTGCTAATTGAATGGACAGAGCGAGTACTGACTGACCTAGTTTCATTAGTGATGATGCAGTGGGTTCCATTCCACTGGAGACAGTTAGATGCATGGTCAATCTGACATCTGCTGTGGCCGTACAGCATTTACTGTGATGCGGCCTTCGCCGAAGTCAGAGCAAACATACTCTTTGTGCTTCGAGGAGCAGAGCTGTTGTCATGGAAGTGAGTTTGTTTATACAGAAGCTCCCGCCCCAATATCACAGCGTTGTCAGATTTCAAAAAGGCCTTACGGCGAAAGCACAACATTTGATTGTTTGAGGGTAGTACCTCCAATATTGTTCCATTAGCATAAATTCATAAACCATTGCGGTTCACACAAAACACATTTTACAGCGAAAACAAATCCCTTACCTTTTGAAGAACTTCTGCTGAGGGCTTCCCAAGTGTCCAACGAAGACATCCAATGGTTCTTTTGTTAGAAAATGTCATTTATTATATCCATAAATCTCAGTTTGGTTTGCGCGTTATGATCATAAAATCTCCCATTGAACCGTGAAGAGAACGCGTTCAACCTATACCTATACACTTGTCCAAGAACAATCAAACATCATTGATAATGTATCCTTAGGAACACCTTTATGTATATTTACTATAATATTTCAACGGGATTATAAACTGGACAATAGGAAAGGAAAATAAACACAGCGCTCGCGAGCCCGTGAACGCGCTTCCTCTTCTGTTTACATCCGATGACCAGTTCGAAATTCTTCTATTACCATCCAGAGCAACTAAACATCATCAAACACTGTCTAGAGACTGTTGACATCCAGTGGAAGCAATAGGTACTGCAATCTTACTCCCAGAAATGGCTGTTTTCAATAGGGAGGGGTTCAAAATGAGGCAATGTGTCAAAACACTTTTTCCAGGACAGAAATTCCTCAGGTTTCGCCTGCTATATCCGTTCTGTTATACTCACAGACATCATGTTAACACTTTTAGAAACTTCAGAGTGTTCCCTATCCAATAGTACTAATTATGTGCATATCCTATTTTCTGGGCCTGCGTGGGAGGCATTTTACTTTGGGCACGGCAGACTCTCCAAAACCGTCACCTCGGGAGCCGCTCCCTAGTATATGTGTGTGTGTGTATATGTGTGTGTGTGTGCACAGTATATGTGTGTGTGCACATTATATGTGTGTGTGTGTGTGTGTGTGTGTGCACAGTATGTGTGTGTGTGTGTGTGTGCACAGTATGTGTGTGCGTGTGTTCAGATGCAAGCATGTGTGTTATGTGCATTTGTCGATAAGTTTCTTGGAAACCAATGACTCACACATTGAACTGGCAAGTTTGACATCACCATAGCTCCCTGTACTCCCCACTGTACCATGGCAACAGGTATTAAGCCTTTGCCAAGACTGTGCTTCAAGTGGCGAGGATTTGACACAATGACACTCAAACAATGATATATTCGAAATTATCAACTGGGTGGTTCTATCCCTGAATGCTGATTGGTTGACAGCTGTGGTATATCAGACCGTATAACATGGGGTATGACAAAACATGTATTTTTATTGCTCTAATTACGTTGCTTCGTGCCTAAGAACAGCCTTTAGCTGTGGTATATTGGCCATATACCACACCCCCTTGGGCCTTATTGCTTAAATAGACTCCCTGTTTGGATTCTGTCTTTTGTCTAAGATGTTGTGACACTTATAAGTGGATCCATACGAATCTAGGAAACTTGTTAAAAAAAAACAGATGATTCCAAAATCAAAAAACCACTAGCTACTGTTGATAAGCATTTAATTGTGCTGTCTTTTGGGTAGGCAGAGCAAATGGCTCCTCAAAAGTTTGCTGCCACTAGTATAATGAAATCCTGAAGGAATTGGAAATAACTAAAATATTACGTTTTAATCTTTTCTTTTCGCATTTTCATGTTGAGGTAGAGGATATTGTTCTGCCCTAACGGCAACTATTTCACCATGACACTTAGACGTCAACTAGATGAAACTGCATTCCCACTTCTAACTGCCTGGTATTTTCACTGTAGAAAAGATAAGTCTGTCTGCACATTTCTCCTAGTCGTTTACTTGTATATGACCCAAAGGTCAATAACAACACCCTGCACTGGTTGCTTTCTCCTGGTATAAGAGTTCATGAATATACAACATAGAATATCTTTGCTTATAACTTCCTGTGGAAGTAGCTGTTTGGACACTTCATAGAACCAGTTAACCAGCATTAATGTACACAGGCAAATCTGCCCAACTGAAAGCTTTCAAACATTTATATTCTATTTCTTCTGAATTGCAGGTCCATATGGGTTCCAATCCGAAAAGTCCTCATCTTTCAGCATCAGATAGTGACTATGCAGCAAAGCTAGGCATGGAAAAGTTCTCCCTGCCTCCACTTGTCGCTGGTTCATTCCATATGTCTTGGGCCCTTCTCTCCCCATCCAAACACTTGTCTAGCCCCTCTGGCAACCAGTCTCCCCATCTGCGACAGCCAGCCCGAAAAGCCTACAAACGTCACCGTCCAAATACAGTCCCATAAAGTTGGAATGGAGAATCATCCACTTTTACCCTATTCCCCAGCCACTTTAATATGGACAGACTATTTCTGACTGATCGCACAAGGACTAATGACGTCTGTACATTTTTAACCATCTTGCACTGACGCGTGATCAACAGCTGTTCTGTCATTTAGTCGGTCATTATGTTTTGTATAATTTAGTGTTCTGTCATTCAGTGTTCTGTCAGTATTGTGATTTTAGTGTTGTGACTTAGTGTTCTGTCATTTGGTGCTCTGTCAGTATTGTGATTTTAGTGTCGTGACTTAGTATTCTGTCATTCAGTGTTCTGTCAGTATTGTGATTTTAGTGTTGTGACTTAGTATTCTGTCATTTGGTGCTGTCAGTATTGTGATTTTAGTGTTGTGACTTAGTATTCTGTCATTTGGTGCTCTGTCAGTATTGTGATTTTAGTGTTGTGACTTAGTGTTTTGTCATTTGGTGCTCTGTCAGTATTGTGATTTTAGTGTTGTGACTTAGTGTTCTGCCATTTTGTATTGTCATTCAGTGTTCTGTCATTCAGTGTCCTGTCATTTAGGCATAGCGTTTAGTCATTTATAGTCATCTATCATTTGAAATTTTGTTATTTAGGAAAGTGTTGTTTTGTCTACACCAGAAAGGAGGCCTTCTATACATTGAAGCTCAAACTGCCTTGATAGATTTCTATTTTTAGAGGTTTGGTAATGATGCCGTGTGTGTGTGGGAGTAACGAGCGCAACGGGATGCTAGCATCCAACGTTAACCGCCCTATGATAAAACACAGTAGCCTGTCAATGAATGGCCATGTGCGTCACACGCAAGCTAGTGCGTCACACGCAAGCTAGCGCTTCACATGCTAGCGAAGCCACTGTTGTTGAAAGGGTGGTATTAATGTCTAAGTGGACGTGTGGGTCGGAGCTGTACTGAATGGGGACTGATTGGCTACCTGATAATGGCCCTCATTTGCTTTCCCCTCATTGCTGGACCTTTTGTGCTGAAAAGTCCCATTTGATTGACTGGTGGGTCTATGGCTGTGTCCCAATCACTTTATCACCTCGTCTCCTTTCCTTCCTGATAGCTGACCAATGGTAATTCTCCCCCTCTGAGTGAGCTACATGGCCCAAATTTACTTTTGGTTTGAAGAGAAGGCCTATGGACCTTTTGCCTTCTAATTAAATGGAATTGATTTTCTAATTGTCCAAATTATAAAGTGGTTCATTGGTAATGATAGAATAGGCCAGTGTCATTACACGCGTAGCTGTACCATAGTGAGTCAACCGTAGTGGGAGAGATGACGTGCTGCATCCACAGTCACAGAGGTCAGATGAGATATTTACATTACCACTGTCGCACCAACTGCTCTGACTCAGTCCTTTGAAACGATGAACATGCAAAAGCCCTTTAAATGAGATACATTAGTCTCATCTTATACATTCGTACCCATATATTATCAATATCGTGATACAAGGGGCCATGTTATCAATATCGTGATACAAGGGGCCGCGAGGCCATGTTATCAATATCGTGATACAAGGGGCCGCGAGGCCATGTTATCAATATCGTGATACAAGGGGCCGTGAGGCCATGTTATCAATATCGTGATACAAGGGGTCTTGAGGCCATGTTATCAATATCGTGATACAAGGGGCCGCGAGGCCATGTTATCAATATCGTGATACAAGGGGCCGTGAGGCCATGTTATCAATATCGTGATACAAGGGTCTTGAGGCCATGTTATCAATATCGTGATACAAGGGCCGCGAGGCCATGTTATCAATATCGTGATACAAGGCCGCGAGGCCATGTTATCAATATCGTGATACAAGGGGCCGCGAGGCCATGTTATCAATATCGTGATACAAGGGGCCCCGAGGCCATGTTATCAATATCGTGATACAAGGGGCCGCGAGGCCATGTTATCAATATCGTGATACAAGGGGCCGCGAGGCCATGTTATCAATATCGTGATACAAGGGGCCGCGAGGCCATGTTATCAATATCGTGATACAAGGGGCCGCGAGGCCATGTTATCAATATCGTGATACAAGGGGCCGCGAGGCCATGTTATCAATATCGTGATACAAGGGGTCGTGAAGCCATGCAAGTCGATGCAAAGAGAGAAAAACAAAGCCTGATTTAGACTGGTATTTCTCTCTCTCTCACACTCCCACTCAAACAGCCAGTGATAATAAACAGACAACTCATTATGTAAAAGGACTGCCTTTTCAACACATATCCCCATGCATGCCCAGAAAACCAAGCTTCCGGCTAGCGTGGGCAACAGCTACTGCAACCAAGTGATCAGTGCTGCTATATGACTGATGAGCATCAACATCAATATGCTGTTGCATATGTCACACCACCAAAGTGTGAGACTGCTAGACTTTTGCTTGACTGGATCTTGTTGTGTTAATCAGATGGGTCTTGACTGGATCTTGTTGTGTTAATCAGATGGGTCTTGACTGGATCTTGTTGTGTTAACTTCTTAGGGAGCGGTGGGGCGCTCCCTAAGTGTATGCAACGCGCCAAATTCAAAATCCAAAAGTTGAATTATTAAACATGCATCAATATACAAGTGCTTCATAGTCATCAAAAGCTCTGCTTCTTGGCAATATCACAGCGTTGTCAGATTTCAAAAAGGCTTTATGGCGAAAGCACCACATTTGATTGTTTGAGGGTAGCACCTAACATATTTTTACCATTACCATAATTTCATAAGCCTCCACGGTTCACAGAAAACACATTTCACAGCGAAAACAAATCAATTACCTTTTGAAGAACTTCTGCTGAGGGCTTCCAAAGTGTCCAACGAAGACAATCCATGGTTCTTTTGTTAGAAAAAGTTATGTATTATATCCATAAATCTCCGTTTGGTTGGCGCGTTATAATCAGAAAAAACAGCATCGACTCCTCCATTGAAACGTGAAGAGAACTCGTTCAACTTATACCTATAAACTTGTCCAAGAACAATCAAACATCATTGTAAATGTATCCTTAGGAACACTTTTATGTATAAATAGCATATTATTTCAACCGGAATATAAACTGGGCGATAAGAAAGGAAAAAAACCAAAGAATGTGCCTGCCGGGAGCGCGCATATACTTGTAAGGACATCTGTGGGGGCACTTCCTTATTCCTCTTCTTCTCTGCTCTAAAAGCATCTAAAAAGAATCTGAACACTTTCTCGAGGCTGTTGACATCCAGAGGAAGCGATAGGTACTGCATTCATATGCCCTTATAAGGGCATTTTCATAAGGGAGGGGTTCCAAATGAGGCAATGTGTCAAATCCACTTTTTCCAGGACAGAAATTCCTCGGGGTTTCGCCACTTTTAGAAAATTCAGAGTATTTCCTATCCAATGGTACTAAATATGTGCATATCCTATTTTCTGGGCCTGAATGGGAGGCATTTTACTTTGGGCACGCCAGGGTCTCCAAAACGGTCACCTCGTGCGCTGCTCCCAAAGAAGTTAATCAGATGGGTCTTGACTGGATCTTGTTGTGTTAATCAGATGGGTCTTGACTGGATCATGTTGTGTTAATCAGATGGGTCTTAACTGGATCTTGTTGTGTTAATCAGATGGGTCTTGACTGGATCATGTTGTGTTAATCAGATGGGTCTTGACTGGATCATGTTGTGTTAATCAGATGGGTCTTGACTGGATCATGTTGTGTTAATCAGAGGGGTCTTGACTGGATCTTGTTGTGTTAATCAGATGGGTCTTGACTGGATCTTGTTGTTTTAATCAAATGGGTCTTGACTGGATCATGTTGTTTTAATCAGATGGGCTGAATTATGGAATATGAGGAGTAATTCACAGGCCGCCCCAGCACTATTAGTGGTGTGTGGTTTGGGCCTGAGGCAAAGCGAGGGCAGACAGACAACAGTAGTTCAAAGTTCAGCTTTTTCATAATCAGCCCAATGTTCATGATGCATGATACACTGTATGGTTCTTATAACAATATTCTGAGAGATCAGGGCACTAGGCTAGATTTTCTGTACTTTGTCAAAAATACGGCTAAACAACTGACAAAGTAATACACTAATATAAAAGTACACTGAACTATAATACTGAACTGAACTATAATTAGATATCAGGATTGAAAGGAGAGCAGGGAGGATTACTGGGACATTTTTTACACATTGAGACATACCTGGCAGGCAGAGCTGCCTCCCAGGTATTGCTCATGGCTTAAACTACCTACAAGTTTGTCTGGCAATTGACACCTGGGATGCAGGCTTGACCATTGGGTCTTTGTCATTGCCTTGCAATTGACCATTAGGACATAGACATGGCCTTATCATTGACTACTGTGACACTCTCCACTACCTTTTTCTATTAACTCTCCACTAACTCCATCCTCTCTCTCCCTGCAGCTCTTCTTTTTGCCGGCGGCGCCCCCTGCAGTTGTGGCTGTGTTATGACCCTGTGTGGCAGGAAGGTGTTGACAGTGCTGAGCAGCGTGTTCTCTGTGTGCGCCCTGGGCCTGCTGGGCGTCGCTGTCAGTACTGACTACTGGCTCTATCTGGAGGAAGGTGTCATCCAGCCCCTCAACCAGAGCACTGAGTTACGCATGTCCCTGCACTCGGGCCTCTGGAGGGTCTGCTTCACAGCTGGTAAGTTTCTGGTTAGGGCTAGACGTCGCCCCTTAAGTACAGATCTAGGATCTAGGGGTCAGCCATACACGGGGTCAGCCAAAAAAGGGTTCTTCCGCTGTCCCCTTGGAGAACCCTTTTTGGTTCCAGGAAGAACCCTTTTGGAACATACGACCTTAAAGGTTTCTACCTGCAACCAAAAAGGGTTCTCCTATTGGGATAGCCAAAGAACCCTTTTGGTGGAACCATTTGGGTTGTATGTACCCTTTCTACAGAGGGTTCTACCTGGAACCAAAAAAAGGTTATTCTATGGGGACAGCCAAATACCCCTTTAAGGTTCTACATAACACCTTTTTGTTTACAAATTAGGGTGCCTTGCTCAAGGACACATAGTCAGATTTCTACCTTGTCGGCTCGGGTATTAGAACCAGCGACCTATCGGTTACTGGCCCAACCGCTAAGCTACCTGCCACCCTAGATGTTGCCCCTTACCCTTAGGCACAAATCTAGGATCAAGGTAGATGCTGCCCCTTAGGCATCCCAAGATCATCATAACCCTTAGCCATTCAGAGACACTGACCATTGTTTACTTCAGTATCTGAAGTTTCTATGTCTGATGACTGGTAGCTTCTAGCTGGCCTCGGTGCCAGTCTGTTGTTGTTTTGGTAAGTGATGACAGGAGTTGGCGAGGAGGAGAAACAGGCTGGCACTCCAGGCTGATTCACTAGACTGTCACAGGACCCACTCTTGAGAGTCAAATGTCATGTTCATCCTCTTCTCTCTCCACTCCCTCTTGGCTGTGTCCCAATAATCTGTCCTTGAGTTACCCTGTCTACCCATGTTGGGTAATTACCATTACTTGTCCTATCAACTCAGCCTGGCTGCTCTCTCGCTCTAGGACGCTGACGGTCATGCTCTTCTACATTCTATTTTTCCTTTGTCACTACCCCATGTGTCCCATTGCTGAACTGTTCCTCAGCGCTGGCCATGCCGCTCGTCACCTGTATTATTATCCAGGTCCATAAACTGGCCCACTTTCTGAAGATGCAGTAGTGACCCTACTAGCCAAGCTAACCCAACACCCCTGTTCACTTTCTCCTTCTACTCTGACTGTGAAAACCCTTGTTTAAAGGGGAACTAACACTGGCTTTTCTCCACCCTGCATGGTTACATTGTGCCCTATCACAGGGATGCTCCTCCCCTTCCAACCCCACCCTCTCACTGCACTGAGACATGCTGGGAGCTTGAAGCAGGAAGTGGAAGCAGGAAGCACTAACTTTCACCCCTTTTCTCTCTTAGCGACGCTATCTTTCATAGTGTTTCCGAGCAGTAAACCAGGTATTCACTTCCCTCTCTGATGTACTGTACTCTCTCCCTAGGTAGGCTCTGGATTTTTTATTTTTTTTATTTTACCGTTTATTTAACTAGGCAAGTCAGTTAAGAACAAATTATTATTTTCAATGACGGCCCAGGAACAGTGGGTTAACTGCCTGTTCAGGGGCAGAACGACAGATTTGTACCTTGTCAGCTCAGGGATTTGAACTAGTCCAACGCTCTAACCACTAGGCTACCCTGCCACCTGAGGCTGACACAATCAAAATGTTGCCAGTGCATTAGAATGAAACTAATGAGCTAACATTTACTGTTTTTAAAATGCATGCACTTGCTAAGTAATATTTGTCAGGACAATAAACAGGATTTGTTTCTATATTGCCGTTATACCAGTGAAGGCTGGTGGAGGTAGAAATGGGGAGGACGGGCTAATTTCCCCCTTCACCATCATTATACTTTCCAGGAAGTATCACAAAGTTACGTGATGGTACAAAGCACACTCCTAGGTACTTCCATGTAACAAGTATTTTCTTTACCCTCGGTGTCCATCCTGACCTCCACATGTTCTCAAGAAACACACTGTCAACGTGACATGTTTCTGTGGTGAATAAATAGCGGGATGTTTTGCCTTTTTTTGTCCAAAAGACCAACTTCCATTGAATGACTAATGAACCATTATTTGTGTTTTAGCGGCGATTTAATGGCCTTGTTTGCTAAACTGCCCCAGCTAGCTGTCCGTTCGACCCAGAAACTCTAGGCTTGTGTTGAGTTAGGCCCTGTGTGTCTGTCACTATGATACATCATCACAACATAAAGAGTGAATGGGCTGTGTTAGGCCCAGTATTGATGCTGCAGAGCGTCCAGCGTTTGTGCTTGTATTGACTCTGGTCAATCCACTGATGTATAGAAGCTTATATCTCTCATGTCCATGAGACTGGGAAGAAGATGTTCTGACTAGGGTGCTATAGTAGTTAGAAATGGCAAACAGGTCACTGGTTGATCGACATGCACATAAGGCCAGTTTCCTGGACTGGAAGACACCTTTAGAGGAGATTTTCCATTGGACATGCTTTTCAGTCCCGGAGTATGCCTAATATGAGTCCAGCAAACCACCTCATAGCGAGTAAGAAAAATGAAGAGGATTTGTTCTATTGAGTTAGAACAAACTTAAATAAGCCACCTATCGACTTTGGACCATAGACCTTATAACCAGTAGATAGTGCTAACGCTGACGTCATCCATGCATTCCTATGGAAATTTGAAAGGTGCCATATTGCTGAATGGGGCTGAATGGCACTTCCTCGTAGCCTACCCGCCTGTGATTGGTCTGTTTCAGTACATGGTCCTGTATGACGACAAATGTAGTAGTCAGAATTGATCACTATTTAATTAAATCTATTGATTTTGTAGCAAACTTTAAAAGAATTCACGTGGGGATCGAACTTGATCATAATAAAATAATTTTGGAGACCAAAACTTAATTTTGGGGCCGTTCTGGCGATTAGAATTTACGTAGGCTTTCTCGGGCAAACCAGGGCTTTTGGCACCGCTAGGTTGTTTTCGAAGTAGACGACCAGCAGAGCTCGTGACTTCACGCTCCAGACCAGAAACTGGGGGCCTGCTTTGGACATGTAAGGGTACTGTACAAAAGTACATGTCCTTTCATTCCGTTCCACCAAACCATCTAACCAAACCGTCTAACCATGGTTCACCAAGTCCTCCTCCTGGCCTAACCAGGAACAATGCTGGGAAATGGTGCTTTAATTTGGAGGTTTTTCTGGGCAGAGCTGAGTCTGAAAGTTGCAGTCTAATTTGATTTACATGTATTATTTAATACATTTTACTGCAGTCCATCATCGCCACAGCAATAGTTGCGCAACATCATTATAAATCCATTTGCTGCCATCTCTACATAATTGTGACTTGTCTAGTGTTACTGTTAATGGTGTTTGTCATCGTTGACACTATGGGTTGTGTTCCAAATGCCCCCCTTTTCCCTACATAGTGTATTACTTTTGACCAGAGCCCTATGAGCCCTGGTCCAAAGTAGTGCACTATTTAGGGAATAGGGTGCCATTTGGGACAGGCCATTATGGCTTAATAAGGCAGCGAGGGATCCCATGGCTCATCATCATTAGCCTTCTAGTAATTAAATTATACCAGACTGACAGCAAAGACTCACTTATTGAAGAGGGTTAATTACTGCTAAGACTCTGCAGAGTGAAAGAGAGAGAGATTCAAACCCACTCATGCATACATACATGCACGCACACACACACACACACACACACACACACACACACACACCATCACCTGTGGGTAGGGTGAAATTAAAATACACACACACCATCACCTGTGGGTAGGGTGAAATTAAAATACACACACACACACACACCATCACCTGTGGGTAGGGTGAAATTAAAATACACACACACACACACACACACCATCACCTGTGGGTAGGGTGAAATTAAAATACACACACACACACCATCACCTGTGGGTAGGGTGAAATTAAAATAAGCACTCTTTCACCACAGGACAGGGTGATAAAATGTCATGGCTGGGTGTTGGAACAAATAAACACTTATCGTCCTCTTTCCTGATCTAACAACCCTGGTGTCTGTCTGTCTAAACCCTTTAAAACAACACAACTCTCTGCAACAGTTCCCTGGTGTCTGTCTGTTTAAACCCTTTAAAACAATACAACTCTCTGCAACACTTCCCTGGTGTCTATCTGTTTAAACCCTTTAAAACAACACAACTCTCTGCAACAGTTCTCTCCTATGTCTATTCCCTATTCCCAACTCTATGCAACAGTTCTCTCCTATGTCTATTCCCTATTCCCAACTCTATGCAACAGTTCTCTCCTATGTCTATTTCCTATTCATCTACGTTCATGCCATTTCATTCCTGAACAATTCCATCGATTAACACTACTTACCCCCTTTTCTAGCGATGAGCCCCAAGTGTGTGGGCTTTGTAGTCACATGTTAAAGGGTTAATAAATGCAGTCTTCTTTTTTGCTTGTGTTGTAGGAGATGAGAAGGGCCGTTGTTTCACCATTGAGTATGTGATGCCCACCAACGTGCAGCTGACGTCTGAGTCTACAGTTAGTGTGCTGAGTAAGTGAAGAAGACTTGTCATGCGCTCATCTCAGTGTCATCTTCCTCTGTCCTAGAGACTTATCAAGTGTCTTAGAGTAGGAGTGCTGATTTTAGGATCAGTTTTACCTTTTAGATCACAATGTACAGTATAAGATGGACAGGTGGATACTTTAGGAATACGAGCTCTGGTCCCTAGCACAAACACACCTGTTCTGTTGTGGGAGGGCATAAAGGTAGGGCCAAGAGTTTTTTTTTCCTGACTGAATGACCTGGCAAGTCATTAACTATCATATAACCAGAGCCCAGAGTTTTTCCAGATCAGATCACATGGTCAGGAAGAGTTTCTGGCCTAACTCCTAGGCCCGTCAGACAGACTGCTGTCACTTTAGGCCTCAATATATTTCTGTTGTTAAAATCGAAAAATAACTTTGACATAAGTTGAGTGATAGATGAGGGGTATGCCTGAGGAGAGGAAGAACATGCTTCATCGTCAGTCCCACAGGGTCATTCTGATAATGTCAAAGAAAAGGCATGATGAATTATCATAATGAATAATAGTGAATTATGTGGATAATGATGCGATACACATACTCTGTCATATACATATGTCATTCCCCCAAGAGAGACCAAAGGTTCTCATGTTATGCATGATGTATGCTTTGAAGCATGGCGTATGCCAGGGATAGGCAATTAGATTCAGCTGTGGGACGATTTTTGCCTGAGCGGGTGGTTGATTATAATAATTTGTTAAGTGCAAATTGACCACAAGCCCAAAAAGAGATTTGAATTTGAAAATAACCATTTCATACCTTCATTACATTGAGACACAATCACATAAAAAGAAACATCCTCTCACTGTCAACTGCGTTTATTTTCAGCAAACTTAACATGTGTAAATATTTGTATGAACATAACAAGATTCAACAACTGAGACATAAACTGAACAAGTTCAACAGAAAAGTAACAGTCAGTATCTGGTGTGGCCACCAGCTGCATTAAGTACTGCAGTGCATCTCCTCCTCATGGACTGCACCAGATTTGCCAGTTCTTGCTGTGAGATGTTACCCCACTCTTCCACCAAGGCACCTGCAAGTTCCCAGACATTTCTGGGGGGAATGGCCCTAGCCCTCACCCTCCGATCCAACAGGTCTGAGACGTGCTCAATGGGATTGAGATCCGGGCTCTTCACTGGCCATGGCAGAACACTGACATTCCTGTCTTGCAGGAAATCACGCACAGAACGAGCAGTATGGCTGGTGGCATTGTCATGCTGGAGGGTCATGTCAGGATGAGCCTGCAGGAAGGGTACCACATGAGGGAGGAGGATGTCCTCCCTGTAATGCACAGCGTTGAGATTGACTGCAATGACAACAAGCTCAGTCCGATGATGCTGTGACATTGATCCCGCTCCAGAGTACAGGCCTCGGTGTAACGCTCATTCCTTCGACGATAAACGCGAATCTGACCATCACCCCTGGTGAGACAAAACCGCAACGCGTCAGTGAAGAGCACTTTTTGCCAGTCCTGTCTGGTCCAGGGACGGTGGGTTTGTGCCCATAGGCGACGTTGTTGCAGGTGATGTCTGGTGAGGACCTGCCTTACAACAGGCCTACAAGCCCCCAGTCCAGCCTCTCTCAGCCTATTGCAGACAGTCTGAGCACTGATGGAGAGATTGTGCGTTCCTGGTGTAACAGCAGTTGTTGTTGTTGCCAATCTGTACCTGTCCCGCAGGTGTGATGTTCGGATGTACCGATCCATTGCAGGTGTTGTTACACGCGGTCTGACGCTGCGAGGATGATCAGCTGTCCATCCTGTCTCCCTGTAGCGCTGTCTTAGGCGTCTCACAGTACGGACATTGCAATTTATTGCCCTGGCCACATCTGCAGTCCTCATGCCTCCTTGCAGCATGCCTAAGGCACGTTCACGCAGATGAGCAGGGACCCTGGGAATCTTTCTTTTGGTGTTTTTCAGAGTCAGTAGAAAGGCCTCTTTAGTGTCCTAAGTTTTCATAACTGTGACCTTAATTGCCTACCGTCTGTAAGCTGTAAGTGTCTTAACGAATTCCTCAGTTGCATGTTCATTAATTGTTTATGGTTAATTGAACAAGCATGGGAAACAGTGTTTAAACCCTTTACAATGAAGATCTGTGAAGTTATTTGGATTTTTACGAATTATCTTTGAAGAACAAGGTCCTGAAAAAAGGCAGTTTCTTTTTTTTGCTGAGTTTGTCTGTATTTTTGTTTGTGGAAATACTTGGGAACAGATTTAGTAAATAAAAAAAAAAAATTGCTGAATGTTTCCAACCCCTACCGTGTCTTACTGTGTAAGAGAAAATATAAATCCATACGGCACAGTGGTCCCAACTGACACATGTCCACAGAATCTACACATCTCCCCCCATATAGATGTATGTTTGTGCTATTCCTGACTTGCCCCTGAGGCATGGCTCATTCCACTCTAACAAAGGACACGGGGGGAGATATGAAAAATGCAAGGCGCAATTTCTTTTGCGAGAGATGCCCCCTCAGGCCAAATGCAGATGGATACACACAGGATGGGTAATGCTCGGACAGGCACTAGGACCCTGGAGACACACTGTCAGAGGAGATGCAGTTTGAGTATACAGTGGGGCAAAAAAGTATTTAGTCAGCCACCAATTGTGCAAGTTCTCTCACTTAAAAAGATGAGAGAGGCCTGTAATTTTCATCATAGGTACACTTCAACTATGACAGACAAAATGAGGAAAAAACATCCAGAAAATCACATTGTAGGATTTTTATGAATTTATTTGCAAATTATGGTGGAAAATAAGTATTTGGTCAATAACAAAGTTTATCTCAATACTTTGTTATATACCCTTTGTTGGCAATGACAGAGGTCAAACGTTTTCTGTAAGTCTTCACAAGGTTTTCACACACTGTTGCTGGTATTTTGGCCCATTCCTCCATGCAGATCTCCTCTAGAGCAGTGATGTTTTGGGGCTGTCGCTGGGCAACACGGACTTTCAACTCCTCCAAAGATTTTCTATGGGGTTGAGATCTGGAGACTGGCTAGGCCACTCCAGGACCTTAAAATGCTTCTTACGGCCACTCCTTCGTTCGGCGGTGTGTTTGGGATCATTGTCATGCTGAAAGACCCAGCCACGTTTCATCTTCAATGCCCTTGCTGATGGAAGGAGGTTTTCACTCAAAATCTCACGATACATGGCCCCATTCATTCTTTCCTTTACACGGATCAGTCGCCCTGGTCCCTTTGCAGAAAACAGCCCCAAAGCATGATGTTGCCACCCCCATGCTTCACAGTAGGTATGGTGTTCTTTGGATGCAACTCAGCATTCTTTGTCCTCCAAACACGACGAGTTGAGTTTTTACCAAAAAGTTCTATTTTGGTTTCATCTGACATTCTCCCAATCCTCATCTGGATCATCCAAATGCTCTCTAGCAAACTTTAGACTTGCCTGAACATGTACTGGCTTAAGCAGGGGGACACGCCTGGCACTGCAGGATTTGAGTCCTGGCGGCGAGTGTGTTACTGATGGTAGGCTTTGTTACTTTGGTCCCAGCTCTCTGCAGGTCATTCACTAGGTCCCCTGTGGTTCTGGGATTTTTGCTCACCGTTCTTGTGATCATTTTGACCCCACGGGTGAGATCTTGCGTGGAGCCCCAGATCGAGGAAGATTATCAGTGGTCTTGTATGTCTTCCATTTCCTAATAATTGCTCCCACAGTTGATTTCTTCAAACCAAGCTGCTTACCTATTGCAGATTCAGTCTTCCCAACCTGGTGCAGGTCTACAATTTTGTTTCTGGTGTCCTTTGACAGCTCTTTGGTCTTGGCCATAGTGGAGTTTGGAGTGTGACTGTTTGAGGTTGTGGACAGGTGTCTTTTATACTGATAACAAGTTCAAACAGGTGCCATTAATACAGGTATTGAGTGGAGGACAGAGGAACCTCTTAAAGAAGAAGTTACAGGTCTGTGAGAGCCAGAAATCTTGCTTGTTTGTATGTGACCAAATACTTATTTTTACCACCATAATATGCAAATAAATTCATAAAAAATCCTACAATGTGATTTTCTGGATTTTTTTTCCTCATTTTGTCTGTCATAGTTGAAGTGTACCTATGATGAAAATTACAGGCCTCTCTCATCTTTTTAAGTGAGAGAACTTGCACAATTGGTGGCTGACTAAATACTTTTTTTCCCCACTGTATGTAAAATACAGCGAGAGCGAGATTCCCATAAGGCTTAAAGTGAAGGAGATGGGAGAATGAAGATTTACAAAACTCGGAATCCAATAATAAGACCTGTGGGGGTCTGTCTCACTCACAATTTAAATAATTTGCAAAACCCATAGACCAGAACAATATACTACCAGACTCAATTTTATTCCACACATACTTCAGCATTATTGTGCTGATTGGCCGTATTCTCATCCAATTGTATCTGTAGATGTAATGTCCCATGTTAAATGATCACTTTTTGCCCATATTTAAAGATTTGATTGATCCAATGGGAGCTCCTGCACTATCCAGTAATTTGACCCATTTCATTGCTGGAAGGCATATACGGCACTCAGGCTGTTGTAACGTCTGCTTCCAACTCACACTCTCAAACACGTAGATCCCCTGAACACCGCTCACTCTCCAGATCCCAATCACCTGAATTCTGATCAACTGTTCACACACCTGTATGTCATTATCACACACTATTTTGTTCAGTTCTTTGCACCCCATCATTGTGAGGTATTGCTTGTTTTGTGACGCACTTCGGAGCTCTATTTCTCCCGTGATTTAATCCTCCCGTGCATGATAGGTTTTGGCTTGCCTCACTAACGACACCTTTTGCCTATTCCCTGCCTGTACTTTAGCCTAGGGATTTCCTGTTATCTACCTATTGCCTGATCTCCCGGACTATGTTACTAGCCTTTTCCCTGCCTGTACTGTTGCCTTTTTGGACCCCCTGTGTATGACCTCCTGCCTGCCCCTGGACCCAGCTACCTGCCTCCCCCTGTGTATGACCTTCTGCCTTCCCCTGGACCCAGCTACCTGCCTCCTTCTGTGGTCCTTCACATTAAACACCTGCTGCGCCCTGCGCTTGAAACCAGCTCTGTCTCCCATCGTGTTCATTACAGCTGTAACATAGACCTCCATCTTTACCCAGGCTATGAAATTTGACCTATGGTCTTCTCCTGCTTCATAGCGTAGTTGTTTATTTATTTTTATTTAACCTTTATTTAACTAGGCAAGGCAGTTAAGAACACATTCTTATTTACAATGACGGCCTACCAAAAGGCAAAAGGTCTCCTGCAGGGACGGGGGCTGGGATTAAAAATACAAAAATAAATAAAATATAAATATAGGACAAAACACACATCACGACAAGAGAGACAACACTACATAAAGACAGACCTAAGACAACAACACAGCATGGTAGCAACACAACATAACAACATGGTAGCGACACATGGCAGCGACACATGGCAGCAGCACAACATGATAGCAGCACAAAACAAAACATGGTACAAACATTATTGGGCACAGACAATAGTGCAAAGGGCAAGAAGGTAGAGACAACAATACATCACGCACAGCAGCCACAACTGTCAGTAAGAGTGTCCAGTCTTTGAATGAAGAGGTTGAGATAAAACTGTCCAGTTTGAGTCTTTGTTGCAGCTCGTTCCAGTCGCCAGCTGCAGCGAACTGAAAAGATGAGTGACCCAGGGATGTGTGTGCTCTGGGGACCTTTAACAGAATGTGACTGGCTGAACTGGTGTTGTTTGTGGAGGATGAGGGCTGCAGTAGATATCTCAGATAGGGGGGAGTGAGGCCTAAGAGGGTTTTATAAATAAGCATCAACCAGTGGGTCTTGCGACGGGTATACGTAGATGACCAGTTTACAGAGGAGTATAGAGTGCAGTGATGTGTCCTATGAGGAGCACTGGTGGCAAATCTAATGGCCGAATGGTAAAGCACATCTAGCTGCTCGAGAGCACCCTTACCTGCCGATCTATAAATGATGTCTCTGTAATCTAGCATGGGTAGGATGGTCATCTGAATCAGGGTTAGTTTGGCAGCTGGGGTGAAAGAGGAGCGATTACGATAGAGGAAACCAAGTCTAGATTTAACTTTAGCCTGCAGCTTTGATATGTGCTGAGAGAAGGACAGTGTACCGTCTAGCCATACTCCCAAGTACTTGTATGAGGTGACTACCTCAAGCTCTAAACCCTCAGAGGTAATAATCACACCTGTGGGGAGAGGGGCATTCTTCTTACCAAACCACATGACCTTTGTTTTGGAGGTGTTTAGAACAAGGTTAAGGGTAGAGAAAGCTTGTTGGACACTAAGAAAGCTTTGTTGTAGAGCATTTAACACAAACTCCGGACTATCATCTGCATATAAATGGATGAGAGAGCGTGGGGCCTAGGATTGTGCCTTGGAGTACTCCCTTGGTGGCAGGCAGTGGCTGAGACAGCAGATTTTCTGACTTTATACACTGCACTCTTTGAGAGAGGTAGTTAGCAAACCAGGCCGAAGACCCCTCATGATCTACCGTATCAAAAGATTTTGCCAAGTCAATAAAAATAGCAGCACAACATTGCTTAGAATCAAGGGCAATGGTGACACCATGGAGGACCTTTAAGGTTGCAGTGACACATCCATAATCTGAGCAGTGACACATCCATAATTCTCTCTGCATACCAGAGAGAATACTATAGACATCAAGAAAGCCAGCCAGTTGATTATTGACAAGTTTTCCCAACACTTTTGATAAACAGGGCAAAATAGAAATAGGCCTATAACAGTTAGGATCAGCTTGATCTCCCCTTTAAATAAAGGACGAACCATGGCTGCCTTCCAAGCAATGGGAACCTCCCCAGAAAGGAGAGACGGTTTAAAAAGGTCGGAGATGGGCTTGGCGATGATAGGGGCAGCAACCTTAAAGAAGAAAGGGTCTAAACCATCTGACCCAGATGTTTTTTGGGGGTCAAGTTTCAGGAGCTCCTTTAGCAACTCGGACTCAGAGACTGCCTGCAGGGAGAAACTTTGTAGCGGGGCAGGGGAAAAAGAGGGAGAAGCATCGGGGATAGTCGCATTAAAGGAGTGGGAGATGAGGAAATGTTGGACGGGCAAGGAGGCATGGCTGAGTCTTAATGAAGTGGTGATTAAATAGCTCAGCCATGTGCTTCTTGTCAGTAACAACCACATCAACTTTAAGGGCCATTGGCAGCTGTGAGGAGGAGTGTTTATTCTCCAGGTCCGTTTTCCAGAACTTCTTGGGGTTAGACCCACAGAGAAAGAACTGCTCCTTAAAGTAACTAACTTTGGCCTTCCGGATAGCCTGAGCGCACTTATTTCTCATTTGCGTGAACGAGAGCCAGTCAGCCTGAGTATGCGTGTGCCGAGCCTTTCGCCAAAGGTAATTCTTGAGGTGGAGTAACTCTGCAATATCACGTTCGAACCAGGGGCTGAACCTGTTCTTAATTCTCATTTTCTTTCAGGGGGCGTGTTTGTTAACAATACCACTGAAAATATCAAAAAAGAAGGTCCAAGTGTCTTCGACACAGGGGATCAAGCTGATTCTATACCGGAGGCCAGTTCATGAAGCTTGCTCATTAAAGTATTTTACAAGTGTCTATGACAAAGCAGGACAGGTCGTTTCACTGAGCAGCCATTATGAACACAGGCTGTAAAACAGTGATCACTAAGGCCATTACAGAAAACACCAGACTGATACCTAATAGGATTATTTGTGAGGATAACATCAAGAAGAGTAGCCTTTTCTGGGTGTTTTGAGTCATACCTTGTGGGATTGGTAATAATCTGAGAGAGATTTAGGGAGTCCCATTGCTTTAGGACTTGGTCAGGTGGTTTAAGCATGTCCCAGTTTAGGTCACTTAGCAGGACAAATTCAGACTTAAGGGGCCAGGAGAGAGCTTAGGGCAGGTAGGGTACAGGCCGGTGCTGATGGAGGACGATAGCACCCAGCAACAGTCAACAAAGAGCTATTTGAAAGCTTAAAACCAGCAAATCAAATTGTTTGGTGACAGACTGGATGGAGACAACCGAGCACTGAAGGTGATCCTTGGTAAAGATTGCCACTCCCCCACCTTTGGAAGATCTGTCTTGCTGAAAAAGGTTATAACCAGAAAGGTTAACATCAATATTCAAAACACTCTTCCTTAACCACGTCTCAGTAATGAGCAACACATCTGGATTGGAGCTGTGAACCCACACTTTCAATTGATCCATTATGTGATAAGCTTCTAGTGTTAACCTGCAGAAAACCCAGGTTTTACGAGAGCAGAAGTCAGTGAAGCAGAAATCAGTGAAACAGATATCAGAGCACAAGTCAGAATTGGGGCTAGCAGTTATGTTGGTATGGTTAATGGCGAATCCAGGGTAGAAACCATTCTCACAGTGGGCGTCCCAGCAACATCTCCTTAAGTTGAGATGCCTGTGGAGACATCCCAGGCAGTGGAACCACCCCCTTGGTGTGTGCAAATGGAATGAGACCAGGAAAAGAGGTAGCTATATTGCTCCTTGTTTATCAGAGACCTCAACAGAGAAAAGCAATCAACTGTGGGAAGTTGAAAAAAGTTACAAAACCAATTTAACCAGGAAACAAATTTAGTGTTTGCTATATGCCATTCACTGCTTTAGGGTTATTTAGTCAATCAAATCTTGTTGTGCTTTATGTAATGTAATTGACTCGTATATTTAAACTCTTCATAGAACACAAAGACTCATCACAATAGATTGACTTGGATGAATTGACACGATTGACTAAATAAATGAATGAACGAACTAACTAAATGTATCATCCATTCTTTATCTCCTTCCCCTGTTCCAGAGATGATCCGTTCAGCCACTCCCTTCCCCCTGGTTAGTCTCTTCTTCTTGTTCATCGGTTTTGTCCTGAGCAACATCGGACACATCCGGCCACACCGCACCATCCTGGCCTTCATCTCCGGAATCTTCTTCATCCTCTCAGGTAAATGACCTCATATCACTTCTGTGAATGCATTTTGTTGAAACATTATTTATTGAGTCTTAAGTGCCAGTTTCCTGGACACAGATTAAACCTAGTCCTGGACTAAACTATTTCAATGGAGGGTCTCCATGGACAACGTGTGTTAGTCCAGGACTAGGTTTAATCTGTGTCCAGGAAACTGGCTCAATACGGTTTAATTTTAAATCCCCAGGACACATTCTTTGTTGTTTCATCTAGTAGTGATTCTCATGCACAATTATTACTGGCATTACCATAGAAATTGGGGTCTTGTATCAGTGATCACACCATGACAGCTATACTATCTATTTCTAATGGAATGTTGCATATCATAAACATACTGTACAAGTACGCAAATGTATCACCATAGAATTACAACATTCTGCTTATGCAGAAGAATCTGTATTCCTATCTCGCGCTCTCTCTCGTTCTCTCGCTCTCTCTCGTTCTCTCGCTCTCTCTCGTTCTCTCGATCTCCCCCATCTCTCTCTCTCTCTCTCTCCCCATCTTTTTCTCTCTCTCCCCATCCCCTCTCTCTGCTAGGTCTGTCTCTGGTGGTGGGCCTGGTGTTGTACATCTCCAGTATTAATGATGAGATGTTGAACAGGACCAAGACCAGCGAGGCCTACTTCAGTTACCAGTACGGCTGGTCCTTTGCCTTCGCTGCCATCTCCTTCCTGCTCACTGAGGTAACTTCCTCCTTGCTTCTTCATTACATTGTAGGCCCAATCCCAAATCCACCCCCATAGCCTAACCTACCCCTAGAGCCTATGCATTTTGCTTACACCTGTCAATGTAGAGTACATAGGGCAGCATTTCCCAAACTCGGTCGGGTGCACATTTTGGTTAGTTTTTGCCCTAGCACTACACAGCTGACTCAAATAATCAAAGCTTGATGATTAGTTGATTATTTGAATCGCCTGTATAGTGCTAAGGAAAAAAAAAACTAAACGTGGGATCCCGAGGACAGAGTTTGGGAAATGCTGACATAGGGTCTAGGGGTTGATGTAGATCAAATCTTTTGCGCAATGATACCCACATTCTTAAGTCTGTTGATACAAATAAGCGGACATCTAGGTTGATTGGGCAACTAACTGTTCCTCAAGGCACAACCCTGCAGTTGTGATATAATTTGTTGACGAGGATACTGTAAGTTATCCTGCTCTCTTGCATCTGTTTCTCCAGACGGCCGGCGTCATGTCCGTCTACCTGTTCATGAAGCGCTACACGGCCGAGGAGATGTACAGACCCCACCCGGGCTTATACGGGCCGCGCCACAGCAACTGCTCCGACTACTCTGGTCAGTTCCTGCACCCGGACACCTGGGACCAGCACGGCCGCAGCCCCTCCAGCATCTCCAGCGAAGCCTCGCTCCAGATGAACCACTCCCTCCACTCCAACTACCCAGCGCTCCTCAAGTGTCCCGAGTACGACCGCATGTCCTCCTCCCCATGCTGAGGCCTGCGTGAAGCCCTGGAGCCTGGGCAGCGGGTTGCACACACATCCCCAGGCAGGGAGAGTCTGGTTGGGTTGCTGAGGTGGTAGACTAGGTTGGTCGGTCTGGAGGAGGGCGATTGGGAGGGCTGATGGGGAGGCGCCTAGGTTTAGTTTTGTGAGAGGGGGGTGTATCTTTTTCCATGTGTGTGACGGCCTCTTTTGAAGTCCTCTTGTAGTGCAGTTTTCTGAATTTTGACACATTGGGGAGATGGCGACCCCCACAGCCGACCTTCCCGCTCTGGTTTTACACAAAGTACAGTAGAAGTAGTGATTCTCAATCAGACCTTGTTCACCTTCGCCATACAGTACTTTCTCCATCTTGGTCAATATAGAAGCCGATATCTCCCTGGTAACCCACATAGGACTTCTGTCAACTGTATAACTTAAGATAATAAGATAATATACTATAAGTGGGTAGATTGAAAGTGAAACGTTTTCCTCGCTTTATTATTTTATCTTGATTCTATTAATTTTGACTATGTGGTTTAATCATACTGTCAGAGAGCAAGGTTTTTATTACAAGTATTTTATCAATTTGATTATTATTTTTTTCATCGTCCATCTCACGCTCCGCACGGTTGTACTGTTAAGTAATGAAGACACAGAGATAAAGTTTGTATATTTTTGAATGGAAAGAAACCTGGAAGCTACTACTACACCCCTGCAGAATTACAGTATGTACATAATGCAGTGAAAAGGGTAGAATAAAGGGATGATGAAACTAAAGGAGAAAGAAAAGAGAATAGTGTGTATAGCCTCAGAACATGGTTTGATTGGTAATTGAGACCCGACAGATATGGAGAGCCAGTTTGAATGTAATGTAGCTGATGGAGAATGCAGTTGATCTAAACTAATCCTGATGTTTCTGTTAATAGTGCATCAGGCACATATACACTACTGGTCAAACGTTTTAGACCACCTACTCATTCAAGGGTTTTTTCTTTATTTTTACTATTTTCTACATTGTAGAATAATCAAAACTATGACATCAAAACTATGAAATAACATATGGAATCATGTAGTAACCAAAATATATTATATTTGAGATTCTTCAAATAAGCCACCCTTTGCCTTGATGACAGCTTTGCACACTCTTGGCATTCTTTCAACCAGCTTCACCTGGAATGCTTTTCCAACAGTCTTGAAGGTGTTCCCACATATGCTGAGCACTTGTTGGCTGCTTTTCCTTCACTCTGCGGTCCGACTCATCCCAAACATCTCAATTTGGTTGAGGTCGGGGGATTGTGGAGGCCAGGTCATCTGATGCAGCACTCCATCACTCTCCTTCTTGGTAAAATAGTCCTTACACAGCCTGGAGGTGTGTTTGGCGATTGTCCCGTTGAAAAACAAATGATAGTCCCACTAAGCCCAAACCAGATGGGATGGCATATCACTGCAGAATGCTGTGGTAGCCATGCTGGTTAAGTGGGCCTTGAATTCTAAATAAATCACAGACAGTGTCACCAGCAAAGCACCCCCACACCATAACACAACCTCCTCCTCCATGCTTTATGGTGGGAAATACACATACGGAGATCATCCGTTCACCCACACCGCGTCTCACAAAGAACACGGCAGTTGGAACCAAAAATCTCCAATTTGGACTCCAGACCAAAGGACACATTTTCACCGGTCTAATGTCCATTGCTCGTGTTTCTTGGCCCAAGCAAGTCTCTTCTTCTTATTGATGTCCTTTAGTAGTGGTTTCTTTGCTGCAATTCGACCATGAAGGCCTGAATCACACAGTCTCCTCTGAACAGTTGATGTTGAGATGTGTCTGTTTCTTGAACTCTGTGAAGCATTTACCGCCATCGATAAGAGACATTACTGTGCAGCCGTATTCATCTTATTGGCAGACTCAACAGCCTTGGTTTCTCAAATGATTGCCTCGCCTGGTTCACCATCTATAGAGTTCAGTGTGTCAAATCGGAGGGCCTGTTGTCCGGACCTCTGGCAGTCTATGGGGGTGCCACAGGGTTCAATTCTTGGGCCGACTCTCTTCTCTGTATACATAAATTATGTCACTCTTGCAGCTGGTGATTCTCCACCTCTACGTAGACTGTATACTTCTGGCCCTTCTTTGGGCACTATGTTAACTAACCTCCAGACGAGCTTTAATGCCATGCAACTCTCCTTCCGTGGCCTCCAACTGCTCTTAAATGCAAGTAAAGCTAAATGCATGCTCTTCAACTGATCACTGCCCGGACCTGCCCGCCTCCGTCCAGCATCACTACTCTGGACGGTTCTGACTTAGAATATGTGGACAACTACAAATATCTAGGTGTTTGGTTAGACTGTAAACTCTCCTTCTAGACTCACATTAAGCGTCTCCAATCCAAAATTAAATCTAGAATCGGCTTCCTATTTCGCAATAAAGCATCCTTCACTCATGCTGCCAAACCTACCCTCGTAAAACTGACCATCCTACCGATCCTTGACTTCGGCGATGTCATTTATAAAATAGCCTCCAACACTCTACTCAACAAATTGGATGCAGTCTATCACAGTGCCATCCGTTTTGTCACCAAAACCCCGTATACTACCCACCACTGCGACCTGTACGCTCTCGTGGGCTGGCCCTCGCTTCATACTCGTCGCCAAACCCACTGGCTCCAGGTCATCTACAAGTCTTTGCTAGGTAAATCCCTGCCTTATCTCAGCTCACTGGTCACCATAGCAGCACCCACCCGTAGCACGCACTCCAGCAGGTATATCTCACTGGTCACCCCCAAAGCCAATTCCTCCTTTGGCCGCCTTTCCTTACAGTTCTCTGCTGCCAATGACTGGAACGAACTGCAAAAGTCACTGAAGCTGGAGACTCATATCTCCCTCACTAGCTTTAAGCACCAGCTGTCAGAGCAGCTCACAGATCTCTGCACCTGTACATAGCCCATCTGTAAACAGCCCATCCAACTACCTCATCCCCATACTGTATTTATTTATTTATCTTGCTCCTTTGCACCCCAGTATCTCTACTTGCACATTCATATTCTGCACATCTACCATTCCAGTGTTTAATTGCTAAATTGTAATTATTTCGCCACCATGGCCTATTTACTGCCCTACCTCCCTTATCTTACCTCATTTGCACTCACTGTATATAGACTTTTTTTCTTTTTTCTACTGTATATTTAACTGTATGTTTGTTTATTCCATGTGCAACTCTTTGTTGTTTGTGTCGAACTGCTGTGCTTTATCTTGGCCAGGTTGCAGTTGTAAATGAGAACTTGTTCTCAACTAGCCTACCTGGTTAAATAAAGTTGAAATTTAAAATGTAAAAATGTTTGCAATTTCTGATGCTGGTAACTCTAATGAACTTATCCTCTGCAGCAGAGGTAACTCTGGATCTTCCATTCCTGTGGCGGTCCTCATGAGAGCCAGTTTCATCATAGCGCTTGATGGTTTTTGCGAATGCACCTGAAGAAACTTTCAAAGTTCTTGAAATGTTTCGTATTGACCGTCCTTCATGTCTTAAAGTAATGAAGGACTTTTGTTTTTCTTTGCTTATTTGAGCTGTTCTTGCCGTAATTGAGAGAATGCCAAGAGTGTGCAAAGCTGTCATCAAGGAAAAGGGTGGCTATTTGAAGAATCTCAAATATAAAATATATCTTGTTTAACACTCTTTTGGTTACTACATGATTCTGTATGTGTTATTTTATAGGCGTTCTAAAACTTTTGACCAGTAGTGTACCTGTACAAGAATACTGCTTTTTTGCAATGGAATAAATCACTGGAAATGTAAAATGTATATTTAAAACCCATTTTCTATCAGATTGCATATGCGTACAAAGTATACAGTGACAGTCCGATACAAGCTGTTTGGTTTTGGATTCATGGTTGTGTCCCAAATGGCACCCTATTCCCTATATAGTGCACTACTTTTGACCAGAGCCCTATGGGCCCTGGCCAAAAGTAGTTTGCTATGTAGGGAATAGGGTGCCATTATGAATTTGACATTGATTAAGGATGAAAGAAAAAAAATCTTACTGTGTTAAATGTGACTAACTTGAAAATTAATCTTGTCTCATATACATTATATATTTAAGCTACAGTATTTATGCCATAGTAAGACCTCATTAATAGTTCCATCTTTGTACATTTTAAAGTCAATTATCAATTTCGAGGACACAACTATTGTCAATGTTCAATGTTACGACTGATGTTAGTAATTGTTATTTATTAACAATATTATGTTTTTTTTCTTGTTCGGTAGTCTCATTGACAGCCAAGAAGTTTCTACCCACAGTGCGCAAATTGCAAAAGGGGGAAAAAAAGAGAATAGCATGAAAAGGAGAAGGGTGTGGCTCAATGTAAAACATCCGATAGTGTTATGGTTGTTCAACAGGCAACATTTCTCCATTGGATCTTCATAAAATACATTTGGCATGTTTCCACTTGGTAACTTTGTTCACTTTGAAGGATAAGTAATATATTTTGAGAAAAAAAATCTAAACGTTAAAACTGCCAAACAAATATGAAATATCTCACATTGTCAAACACTCTTTGTAAAAGTGTTCAGATTAGAACAGTCTTCTCAATATTTGTTACATTCTATTCGTGTTAACACTGTATATATTTAATCATAAACATGTACATAGACTGAAGTAACTTTTATATAGACTATTACATGTGTAAGTTATAACCATCTGGATGTTCTACTCATTTGTAGCCATGGTAATCCATATAACCATTCATCTATGCAGTATATCTATTATGCCTGTGGTTATAGCTGCTATGCCTCTTGCATCGCATATTCAGAATGTGAGCTTTTGCATTTGTTGTAATACGCATAATATTTTAGAAAATATTCAAGTCAGAAGAATTCATTGGAGATATTGAAATGTATTGTTTTTACAAAGAGTAATTTTCATGATGTTTGATGTGCAATCTACTGTATTATATCTCCGTTGAAAATAAATAAATTGAAATTGATGTATTTGAAGAAGTACCTCAACGTGGAACTTCTTGTCTCCTTTTAAAATAAATGAATGTATCCACCTTATACTACACTACATCAAGAGACCGATTATCTCAAATCAAATGTTATTTGTCACATGCTTGGTAAACAACAGGTGTAGACTAACAGTGAAATGCTTACTGATGGGCCCTTCCCAACAACGCAGAGAGAGAAAAAATTGAAATAATAGAGGAATAAATACAAAGAGTAATGATATGTGTAACCATTATCTGTTGATTTTGTGTGTTGTGCTACACATTGTCTCCCTGTAGTACAGTGGTTCCCAGCCAGGCATACTAGGACTCCTGGGGGGTACTTGGCCTATCCACAGGGGTACTTGAGAAGATTTGTGAGACCATAGGCCTACTGGTAAAATACACATGAGGGGGTACACCGGCAAGAGAGAACTTCAGTAATCAAAAAAGGTATGGAACCACTGTTCTAGTAGTACAGTATATTTTGTGCACTGCATGGCCAATGCTCTTTACTAGTATAGTAATTGAAGAAGAATTCCCTTTAGACTATTGACATATACCCCTTTTTAGGGTATTGAGATGTGCCCATTTTAGACTTAAGATGGCAGCCCTCATTACGAGTTGAGATATACCCCTCATTACGAGTTGAGATATACCCCTCATTAAGAGTTGAGATATACCCCTCATTTTACGAGTTGAGATATACCCCTCTTTACGAGTTGAGATATACCCCTCATTACGAGTTGAGATATACCCCTCATTACGAGTTGAGATATACCCCTCATGACGAGTTGAGATATACCCCTCATTACGAGTTTTGCGATGTACCCTTAAGAGTATTGAGATGCACACTTTTTAACACAAAATGGGGGCTGATTCAGACTAGAGTGATGCGTACTTAAATGGAACTTAATTCCCTTTTCGTGCACATTTCTCTTTGTGTATTCTGACCTTGAACTTAACGCACACAGCAAAATCAATGGTGTACATTCAATTCCGCAAGTGTAAAATGTACACAATTTTCAGTGAACATATGAGTCTTACTGTACTGGTGTTAAAAAAACACTATCGAAAGTGTTAAAGATTTAACTCGGTTGCAGTGTTCCCCGTTTTACCCTTAACGGGTTCAAAGGAACTTGATTGTGGTGTTTGCATAGCTCTAATGTAGTGTAATACGCAACCCCTACAGTGTAAAACATAACACTTGGTTTAGAGTTCAATAGACTCACTTCGCTTAGTGCTGACGCTGTTACACTTTCTCAGTGTAAGAAACTAACACTTTAGCGTTACAGTAAATACTTTTTGGGGTGTTTTAACACTGTATGGTGTAAAGCCTAATTTGCATATTTCCCAGGGTGCCTTTTCTTTTTGAGTAAATTGTAGAGTTAGCACCCATGACTGTATTTGTTTGTGACAGAGACATGGTTGTTGAACTCTTTCCTTATAAAGGCCTCTGACTTTCCCCAAGTGAGTTCCTGAGTGAATGTTATCATTAAAATTATACTCTGACAATACATGACCTATATCATAAGGTCTTACTTATTGGCCTAGTTGATGATCTAGTTTTACCCTCACACAGTGGTGTTAGGAAACCCCTTGTTTACAGGACACATCAGGCCTGCAAGTCACATTATCCTGGCTTGCGAAGTGATGTTTAATTCCTATTGGAATCCAGCCAGAGTTGGAATCTTTATTCGCCTGCATTCAGAATGACTATCAGGGTAGGAGACTTCATAAAAAAAACACCTTAACCATTTAAACATTTCAGTAATGGGTGCAATAAATCGAATTAACTGATTGGATTAGTTTTTTTAAATGTACTGTCGTTTTCGATCCTCGGCTGTATCACAACTGGCCGTGATCGGGAGTCCCATAGGGCAGCGCACAATTGGCCCAGCGTCGTCCAGGTTAGGGGAGGGTTTGCCCGGGGAGGGTTTGGCCGGGGAAGGGGCTTTCCTTGGCTCATTGCGTTCTAGCGACTCCTTGTGGTGGCCCGGGCGCCTGCCGGCCGACCTCGTCGTTAGGTGAACGGTGTTTCCTCTGACACATTGGTGTGGCTGGCTTCCGGGTTAAGTAGGCGGGTGTTAAGAAGCGCAGCTTGGCGGGTCATGTTTCAGAGGACACATCACTCGACCTTCGCCTCCCGAGCCCATTGGGGAGTTGCAGCGATGAGACAAGATCGAAAAAGTGGGTAACATACTAAATGAATAAAAATTTACTGTATGTTATTGATCTTTGTGTAGTTAATCAATCAATGTGCATGCAGAAACACAGAAGTAAAAAACAATCTGAAAAAAATTGCAGTAGAGCATGCTGGGAAATATTATAATAATGGGTGTGGTTTTGATAGGACTGTTTTACTCGCCACAGTGTAAAACAATAACTGGTTATTAACACCAGCACTGGGGGGTTATTTTACACCACTTAGTGTTAATTTCACATGTACAGTGTGAATTTAACTCCTGTATCAACACTAGAAATGATACATTAAGTGGTGTATTAAAGTATTGAGATGTCAGCTTTATTGAGAGTATTGAGATGCACCCTTTTTAAAGATGATTGCAGTGCTACCACCCCTCTGTCATCAATTCAGGTGTGCGTCCCAAATGGCACCCTATTCCCTACATAGTGCACTACTTTTGACCAGGGCTGGTCAAAAGTAGTGCACTAAGTAGGGAATAAAGTGCTATTTTGAATGCACGCTGTGTGGATAAACAGAGCGAACATCATCCACCTTTTTCAAGATCCAAATGAACACTTCAGTACAGACATGCAGAAGATGGGGGGAGCTGTGGCACTGTACTACACTGCCATCTAGTGTTGGCTATAGACAGGGCTTCATCTACAGTAGCACCATTCTACTTTGTGATCATTCTATATTTACCATGTTAAACAACAAAGACATTCAAATATTTGTCCAAAACATATCTGTGGACCACGGAGAAAAAAAACATTCATCTTGGGTGGAATATCAACCTTTCAACTGAGTGATAATTAATACAATGAGATCTTTTTACACAGAAAAGGTATCGATCAGCTGAGTCCCAGTCTTCATCTGTGACGCCTCAGTCTTCGCCTCTGGGTGACAGGAGAATTGAACGGAAGGTCAGAGGATACTCACACTAAACTCTAGCACTAATGTTGAAACATGTTTAGCATAAACCTGCCGTGCATACACACACACACACACACACACACAGAAAAAAAAACACAGTAATCATCAACCCTATACACACACCTGTCAGCTTCACCGTGGGGACATTGTGGCCCTCTGTCAGAACCACCGTGGGGACATTGTGGCCCTCTGTCAGCGCCACCGTGGCCGTCCATCTGGAATAGATGGTGATTAGCTTTCTGTTTACTTTCTCAACATCACCAGACGGCACAGGTGAGCTGACAGGTCTCAGAACAGTCTTCCGAGGGAGCGAGGGAATGAGGAGAGGGGGCGAGAAGTAGAGGGGGGATTGAGGGAAGATAGGAAGAGCGAGGGATGGCTAAAGGAGAGGGCGGATGCATTATTCATTACTATGATTTCTATGGCCCTGGATGCCTTCTTCCTCAATAGGCTTACATAACCCCACTGTATATCACTGTCGGTGAAGGCCCTGAGACAACATGTTACAGGCTAACAAAAGGTACATACTTGAATGTAAGAACTTCCAGCAATGAGCCCATTGTGAAAGAGGGTTGATTAACCGTCAAGCTACCAACATATTTGACATCCATTACCAACTGGGGTAATTTTGACCCCAAGAATAAACTATTGGAGAAATCAACAGTCATAGCAAAGCATGACCCAAACAGACTTATTTTAGCAAAATTACACAAATTAGCATATTCTGTCAAATGAAAATACACATTTTTATTTTTTGTCATGTGAACCTTTTTCTAAAGTACACTCTACATTAGTACTATACTGAATACAAATATAAACGCAACATGTAAAGTGTTGGTTCCATGTTTCATGAGCTAAAATAAAAGATCACAGAAATGTTCCATGCACACAAAATACGCATTTCTTTACATTTCTGGCCACAAATTTGTTTACATCCCTGTTGGTGATAAATTTTAAGTAAATATCAGCCTGTAATATTTGTGGTAAAAACACCTTCCATTAAGGGGGCAGTACACCAACATTTGAAATACTTAATTTTACTGGCAAAAAATGATTCAATTCACTTAAAAAAGTGATCCTGAGAGACATTGACCAAAAACATGCCTTTGTTTTCTTTATTTACTTACCCCACAGCCAGCGTCAGCATCGCTTCTAGTGAAACAACATCATAACAAGTTGCACATGTAGAATATTGGAGGATATTATAGGAATTTGGGTATTTATACAACAGTGGCTGTCAGTGCCATTTAAGATGAGGGAGGACGATACATTTTTTTCATGAGCATGGCCTTATTTCCATTACAGCATATTGGATGACTGTCATTCATATTCCTTTCACCCAGTTCAATATAACATAGATAGGTTTAGGCTACTACATGATACTCACATTTTCCCTGTACCCATCATGAATTTGCTACAACCTAGCCTATGAATTAAAGTTTAGGTGACAGACAGTACATTCAATACTGCCTTGCAGAATCTTGCCTGCATCTAGCTGATCTAGGGTGTGTAATCATTAGTCCAACAGTTGCAAACGAGAGTTTCTATTGGACAAATTCAAGTGTGTTTATCACTTTAATAGCAGCCATGTTGTATTCCTTCTTGCATCTACGCGCTCTCCTCATCTCACCTTTTCCCTTCGCTTGTGGACTTCAATGCACAACACATCAGCTGTATGTCACCAGGTGAAAAAAACCTTTCCATGCCAAACCATATCATAACCGTTACACACAGTCTACATCCTTGTCACCATATTAGCTAAAGTAACGTCCTAGTCAGCATAGCTAATAGAACTAACGCGTTAGTAAACCCGCTAGAATCATGCAGTAACGTTACAGTGTACAGTCAGTAAGCAGTTTAGCTCGGGCCCAGGCAATAAATTAGTAAAACCAAAAGCTTACCTTGACTTGGAAGAGTTCCAGTGTTGTGTTGGATAGTCATAGCCAGCTAGCTAACATAGCATCCCTCTGTTTGAGCCGGGTGTTTTAGTAGGCTAAACTAGCTAGCTGCATTTTCTAGCTAAGTAAGGGAAACTGAAAGTGACAAAAAAAAATGATGAAATATCTCTCTTGCTTCTCCTTTGTTTTGGGATAAATTAATTTGTTCAACTATTGTGTTTCTCTCTCTTTGAGTCAACTACTCACCACATGTTATGCACTGCAGTGACAGCTAGCTGTAGCTTATGCTTTCAGTATTAGATTCCATTCTCTGATACTTTGATTGGGTGGACAACATGTCAGTTCATGCTGCAAGAGCTCTGATAGGTTGGAGGATGTCATAATTACTGTGTAAGTCTATGAGAACCATTAGCCTCCTAGGTTTTGTATTGAAGTCAATGCACCCAGAGGAGGCCAGAAGCTAGCTGTCCTCCGGCTACACCAAGGTGCTACCTTACAGAGTGCTGTTGAG
Organism: Brachymystax lenok tsinlingensis; assembly: GCA_030435695.1. Taxonomy (NCBI): domain Eukaryota; kingdom Metazoa; phylum Chordata; class Actinopteri; order Salmoniformes; family Salmonidae; genus Brachymystax; species Brachymystax lenok. The sequence goes on along the minus strand of CM059812.1, from coordinate 4,806,372 downwards.
GCTACTGTAGACATACATTTTTATGAAATTCTCTGAGGCGAATTCCTCCTCTAAGGTGCCTCCACTGTTATATAACATTTTCAGTAGAATAACTATTTTTCAGATAATACACACAAATTTATTTAACTAGGCAAGTCAGTTAAGAGCAAGTTCTTATTTTCAATGGCGGCCTAGGAACAGTGGGTTAACTGTCTTGTTCAGGGGCAGAACGACAGATTTTTACCTTGTCAGCTTGGGGATTTGATCTTGCAACCTTTCAGTTACTAGTCCAACGCTCTAACCACTAGGCTACCTGCCGCCCCAAATACAGCACTATGTGTACATTGAGGGTAGCAGGTATTTGTTTTACAATTCTACCAAGTATTCATACCACTGAGACTTTTATGAGCTGTTTTGACTGCAACTAAGCATATATCCTAGGTAATGTTGTCCATTATGGGAAACGCTAGACTAACCAGGTGAATCCAGGTGAAAGCCATGATCGCTTATTGTCACTTGTTAAAATGACCCCGTGTCTCTCGCGTGGCTCAGTTGGTAGAGCATGGCACTTGCAACACCAGGGTTGTGGGTTTGATTCCCACGGAGGACCAGTATGACTCAATATTAGGAAGGTGTCCTTCATTTTTGGTATACTAAGTGTATTTATCAAATGACTATAGACGGAATTAGGTGTTTGTGGGGTGCTTTAAGCCCATATTGATACAGAAATTATTAAGAACAGGTTGATTGACAAAGTTATGAAAAATTTGAAGAATTTTATGTACTACCTTTGGGCTATAATTTTTAATTACCCCAGTCTGTAGCTTGAGGTAGGTTAAGTGCATTATGAAGTGACTCACTGATGACAAATCCAAATGGTGCGTACATAACAATTGACTGATTTGGGAATTATGAAATGATTGACTGCCTCATTTCATTATTCCAAAACGGTCCAAAGGAAATTACACCATCAACCAAATAGCACTCACTCCTAATCCGCACAGACACACACACTGTTTGTGCCACAGAATTAAATGGCACAAACCATACCTACAATATGATAATGTTATATCAGGTTAGCAGTTCCCTCTCATCCCTTGGGATCTGTTTCCTTTGTTTTTCTATTCCTCTGTTTCATATCTCTCTCGTCAATGAGGGAGAGAGAGCAAGAGAGAGAGACAGACAGACAGAGAGACAGACAGACAGCATAATAGTTTCAGAGTACTGCCCTGTCTCCAAGATGACGCACATCAGAACATGGGCAAATTATCTCTCTCTCCAAATCGCCTGGGTGAATCATGAGCCTGTGTATCCTTAGCTGAAATGCACAGAGAGACTTCTATTGGCCCAGTGATGACTCCCGCTTTGTTAGAACATTGAATACAATTCATGTCCTGCGTTTTATAGTGTGTAATACAACTGAGGGAATGAAGAGAAAAAAATTGATGTATATAGAATGTTGTGAACAAAATGTTTGTTTGTTTTTTGTGTGCGTGCGTGCGTGTGTGTGTGTGTGTGTGTGTGTGTGTGTGTGTGTGTGTGTGTGTGTGTGTGTGTGTGTGTGTGTGTGTGTGTGTGTGTGTGTGTGTGTGTGCGTTCATCCATGCCTCCTTCCCTCTGTCTTCCCTGTCTGTTGCCCGGGCAATTATCAAAAAGCTCATTTGTATCAAGGTATGACAGCTTGGGTGCCTGCTTGAATCATTTAAAAAGAGCATCTTGCTTTTAATCATTGGTGTTACCTCTACAGGACTCAAGCTGATTCAACTCGGGGGAGTGGAGACTCAGCCCTTTGAAAATCAGGCTTCCACTTCCACTTCCAGTCTTCAAACCTCCAAAAAACTATGACTAAATAATAGCACATCACTGATTCTCTCTGTAGCAGGACTTTTTCAAAGGCAATCCCCCACCGAGGGTAATCTTTCCTGCATGGTTTTATGTCAATGGTCGAGGGAAACCTCACCACGTTTAACGAATATGAGGTTAAAAAGTGGTGAAGTTTCCCTTTAAAAGATCCTAAATGTTGCAACTTGACACTTTTTCCTGCATGGTGGAGGTGTCCATCATTAATAACACACACGGCTATATTGGTGAAGTTTGAGTCCAGAGTTCTGTTTCTAAGCAGCTTACCACAGCCTGAGGGATTGGTTTGTTCTCTTCATTCTCTCTTCTTTTGTTCCTTACTTTTTCTTTCTCTCTCCTCCCCTCCTCTCCTCTGCTCCAAGCCCCGTCTAGACACTCACTATCTCCTCTGACATCATAGGGGGAAGCCATCTCTAAACCCAGGACCATACTGGACCTGAATGACACCCTGTTCCCTACACTCTTTAAAAAACAAAAAAAGGGTTCCAAAAAGGTTATTCGGCTGTCCTCATAGGAGAACTCTTTTTGGTTCAAGGTAGAATCATTTTGGGTTCCATCTAGAACCCTTTGTAGGGTTCTACTGTACATGGAACCCAAAAGCGTTCTACCTGGAACCAAAATGGTTCTACCTGCAACCAAAAAAGGTTATTGAAATGGTTCTCCTATGGGGACAGCAGAAGAACCGTTTAAGGTTCTAGATAGCACATTTTTTTCTAAGCATGTAAATAATATGATTTTTAGGTGAGGTTTACCAGAAGAAAGTTCTACAAATGACTTGAGTCACTCCAACAAAATCAATGTCATTATTTGAAATAACTGTACATCATCTTAGCTTTAAAAGAAGCCCTCTTTAAGATGTCCACATGCACATAGCATTCTTGGAAGTGCTACACTCACAGATACAGTTCCTTCGGAAAGTATTCAGACCCCCTTGACTTTGTCCACATTTTGTTACGTTACAGCTTTATAATAAAATTGATTAAATTGTTTTTTCCCCCTCACCAATCTAATGACAAAAACAAAAAACAGGTTTTTAGAAAATGTTAGCAAATTTATTAAAAATAAAAACTGAAATATCAGCATTCAGACCCTTTACTCAGTACTTTGTTGAAGCACCTTTGGCAGCGATTACAGCCTCGAGTCTTCTTGAGTATGACACTACAAGCTTGGCACACCTGTATTTGGGGAGATTCTCCCATTCTTCACTGCAGATCCTCTCAAGCTCTGTCAGGTTGGATGGGGAGCGTCGCTGCACAACTATTTTCAAGTCTCTCCAGAGATGTTCGATCTGGTTCAAGTCCGGACTGTGGCTGGGCCACATTCAAAGAACTAACGTGTCAGTAAACCAGCTACAATCATGCAGAAACGTTACAGTGTATAGTCAGTAAGCAGTTTAGCTGGTATACACTCCTGCATTGTCTTGGTTGTGTGCTTAGGGTCGTTGTCCTGTTGGAAGGTGAACTTTCGCCCCAGTCTGAGATCCTGAGTGCTCTAGAGCAGGTTTTCATCAAGGATCTCTCTGTACATTGCTCCGTTCATCTTTCCCTCAATCCTGACTAGTCTCCCAGTCACCGCCCCTGAAAAACATCCCCACAACATGATGCTGCCATCACCATGCTTCACCATAGGGATGGTATTGGCCAGGTGATGAGTAGTGTCTGGTTTCCTCCAGACGTGACGTTTGGCATTCAGGCCAAAGAGTTCAATATTGGTTTCATCAGACCAGAGAATCCTGTTTATCATGGTCTGAGAGTCCTTTAGGTGCCTTTTGGCAAACTCCTAGCGGGCTGTCATGTACCTTTTACTGAGGAGTAGCTTCCGTCTGGCCACTCTACCATAAAGGCCTGATTGGTGGAGTGCTGCAGAGACGGTTGTCCTTCTGGAAAGTTCTCCCATCTCCACAGAGGAACTCTGGAGCTCTGTCAGAGTGACAATCGGGTTCTAGGTCACCTCCCTGACCAAGGCCCTTCTCCCCTGATTGCTCAGTTTGGCCAGGCGGCCAGCTCTCTAGGAAGAGTCTTGGTGGTTCCAAACTTCTTCCATTTAAGAATGATGGAGGGCACTGTATTCTTGGGGATATTCAACGCTGCAGACATTTTTTCGTACCCTTCCCCAGATCTGTGCCTCCACACAATCCTGTCTCTGAGCTCTATGGACAATTCCTTCAACCTCATGGCTTGGTTTTTGCTCTGACATGCAATTGTGGGACCTTATATAGACAGGTGTGCCTTTCCAAATCATGTCCAATTGAATTTACCACAGGTGGACTCCAATCAAGTTGTAGGAACATCTCAAGGATAATAAAAGGAAACAGGATGCACCTGAGCTCAATTTCGAGTCTCATAGCAAAGAGTCTGAATACTTATGTAAAACCTTTCTTTTTTTTTTTTTTTTTTTTTTACATACAAAAAATATATACTGTATATATATTTGTCATTATGGGGTATTGTGTGTAGATTAATGAGGGAAAAAATATTTTATACATTTTAGAATTTGCATCCATGCCATTTCAGTTCAAACTCATTGCGGACCCGCATAATCCCCTTGGAGGGGGTTACGCAGATTGTCTCTAATATTGCTGTCTGCATGAGCTCAAGATGCCACAGACCAGAAGTAATGGAAATAACCTTTTGTTGCAACGTGCAACAGATATACGAAAGGATGTGTGTCTTCATTGACACAAGGCAAAAACATCCGTTTCTCAATCTCCCTCTTCTTTGTCTCACACATTACATTTGTGTATTTTCTGGTCTTTGTCTTTCTTTCTGTGCAATAAAAAGTTAGCTATTGAGAGGAAAGTGACGAACTAACACAAACCAGCTGATCTATGTTCCAAAACTATAATCATACTTAGATAAACCCACTAACATACTTACAAAGAGAAAACAACCCAACCCTGAGTACCTTCATGTCCTATCTAAACAACACTAACATGTCTCCCACTGTAATGTCTCGCCACAGAGGATGTCTCCACTCCCATTCACTGGAGCAGTTCAGGATATGCTTCAACCCCTTCAAGTGGCCCATTTCTCTCTCTCTCTCACACACACACACACACACACACACACACACACACACACACACACACACACACACACACACACACACACACACACACACACACACACACATACACACACACACACACACACACACACAGGAAGTGAATCAGAGAGCGGCTGGGGGCTTTCTTTCAAAGGGATGGGGCATAAACGACAGCGAGCTAGCCAAGCCCAGCAGGCTCTCTCTCTCCCTGTGTCTCTGTGAAAGGGAAACGCTCTGCATGGACCCCAGCTGAACCAGCTAAAGCCCGGACCTTAAAGGGACTGTTCACCCCCTGAAATTACAGTTAAGTTGGACATAACTCTCAAAAGTGGTCTAAAGTCTGCAGACCACAATTCCAATAAATGGGAGTTGGAGGCTTGATGACAAGCTTAAATTCAGGTGTGAATTATCTACACTCTTTTTTGTGAATTAATCCAACATTTCTTGGTGACATTTTGGTCATTTTCTGACCATTTCTACAGTGGCTTGCGAAAGTAATCACTTCCCTTGGCATTTTTCCTATTTTGTTGCCTTACAACCTGGAATTAAAATAGATTTTTTGGGGGTTTGTATCATTTGATTTACACATGCCTACCACTTTGAAGAAACAAACAAGAAATAAGACAAAAAAAACGGAAAACTTGAGCATGCATAACTATTCACCCCCACAAAGTCAATACTTTGTAGAGGCACATTTTGCAGCAATTACAGCTGCAAGTCTCTTGGGGTATGTCTCTATAAGCTTGGCACATCTAGCCACTGGGACTTTTGCCCACTCAAGGCAAGACCGCTCCATCCCCTTCAAGTTGGATGGGTTCCTCTGGTGTACAGCAATCTTTAAGTCATACCACAGATTCTCAATTGGATTGAGGTCTGGACTTTGACTAGACCATTCCAAGACATTTAAATGTTTCCCCTTAAACCACTTGAGTGTTGCTTTAGCAGTATGCTTAGAGTCATTGTCCTGCTGGAAGGTGAACCTCCGTCCCAGTCTCAAATCTCTGGAAGACTGAAACAGGTTTCCCTCAAGAATTTCCCTATATTTAGCGCCATCCATCATTCCTTCAATTCTGACCAGTTTCTCAGTCCCTGACGAAGAAAAACATCCCCACAGCATGATGCTGCCACTACCATGCTTCACTGGGATGGTGTTCTCGGGGTGATGAGAGGTGTTGGGTTTGCCCCAGACATTGCGTTTTCCTTGGTGGCCAAAAAGCTACATTTTAGTCTCATCTGACCAGAGTACCTTCTTTCATATGTTTGGGAAGTCTCCCACATGCCTTTTGGCAAACAGCAAAATAATTGTTTTCTTTAAGCAATGGCTTTTTTCTGGCCACTCTTCCGTAAAGCCCAGCTCTGTGGAGTATATGGCTTAAAGTGGTCCTATTGACAGATAGTCTCCGCTATGGAGCTTTGCACTTCCTTCAGGGTTATCTTTGGTCTCTTTGTTGCCTCTCTGATTAAAGCCCTCCTTGCCTGGCCCATGAGTTTTGGTGGGCGGCCCTCTCCTGGCAGGTTTGTTGTGGTGCCATATCCTTTATATTCTTTAATAATGGATTTAATGGTGCTCATTCGGATGTTCAAAGTTTATGATGTTTTTTATAACCCAACCCTGATCTGTACGTCTCCACAACAGCTCCTTGGTGTTCATGGGGCCGCTTGCTTGGTAGTGCCCCTTGATTAGTGGTGTTACAGACTCATGTGACACTTAGATTGCACACAAGTGGATTGGAACCAAAATTATGTGACTTCTGAAGGTAATTGGTTGCACCAGATCTTATTTAGGGCCTTCATAGCAAAGGGGGTGAATACATATTCACGCAACACTTTTCCGTACAGTTTTTTGTACAGTTTTTTGAAACAAGTAATTTTTTTCATTTCACTTCACCAATTTGGACTATTTTGTGTATGTCCATTACATTAAATCCAAATAAAAATCCATTTAAATTACAGGTTGTAATGCAACAAAATAGGAAAAACGTCAAGGGGAGTGAGTACTTTTGCAAGGCACTGTACACTGAAGGAAAATATAAACGCAACGTATTGGTACAACGTTTCATGAGCTGAAATAAAAGATCCCAGAAATGTTCCATACACACAAAAACGTTATTTAACTCAAATTTTGTGCACAAATTTGTTTACATCCTTGTTAGTGAGCATTTCTCCTTTGCCAAGATAATACATCCACCTGACAGGTGTGGCATATAAAGAAGCTGATTAAACAGCATGATCATTACACAGGTGCACTGTGTGCTGGGGACAGTAAAAGGCCACTCTAAAATGTGCAGTTTTGTCACACAACACAATGCCATAGATGTCTCAAGTTTTGAAGGAGCGTGCAATTGCGATGCTGACTGCAGTAATGTCCACCAGAGCTGTTGCCAGAAAATGTAATGTTCATTTCTCTACCATAAGCTGCCTCCAACGTTGTTTTAGAGAATTTGTCAGGACGTTCAACTGGCCTCACAACCGCAGACCACGTTTATGGTGTTGTGTGGGCGAGCGGTTTGCTGAGTGCCCCGCGGTGCTGTTATGGTATGGGCAGGCATAAGCTATGGACAACGAACACAATTGCATATTTTTTCTATGGCAATTTGAATGCACAGAGATACCGTGACGAGATCCTGAGGCCCATTGCAGTGCCATTCATCCGCTGCCATCACCTCATGTTTCAGCATGATAATGCACGGCCCCATGTCGCAAATATCTGTACACAATTCCTGGAAGCTGAAAATGTCCCAGTTCATGTCCCAGACATGTCACCCACTGAGCATGTTTGGAATGCTCTGGATCAACGTATGTTCCAGTTCCAATATCCAGCAACTTCGCAGAGCCATTGAAGAGGAGTGTGACAACATTCCACAGGCCACAATGAACAGCCTGATCAACTTTATGCAAAGGAGATGTGCTGCATGAGGCAAATGGTGGTCACACCTCTTTTAAAGGTATCTGTGACTAACAGATGCATATCTGTATTCTCAGTCATGTGAAATTCATAGATTATGGCCTATTTAATGTATTTCAATTGACAGATTTCCTTTTATGAACTGTAACTGTGGGAAATAAAACTTCTTCTTCTTCTAACTGTAAAAAATCTTAGAAATTGTTGCATGTTGCGTTTATATATTTCAGTATATTTTCATTTTTTTCTTAGATGGGATATGGGGGTTTGCCTAATTAGATATCAGTTGTTATGTTGTATCTTTCTGATGCGGACTCGAGACCGATCATTGTCGTCGCTCATTGGTTGGTTGAATAGAAGGTGTGGTCTTGGTAGAAGATCTTGGGCTCTTTGGAAAATCAATTCGTACATCGAAAAACACCCCTCCATTCTTGGGGGGGACGTCAAGAAACGTACAAGTTTATAAAATTCAACCTGTGGAGGAATCAACGACTTCTGCGATGTGAACTTTTGGGGAATTACATCCGCGAGAAGCGTGAAAAGGAAAAAGCAACTGAACTTAACCATTAAGAAACACTCCAGTTGAAGTTTATATGAAAGTGATGTTCTAGAAAAAAACGGCAACGATAGCCATATTCTGCCGCACCAATTCGCCATATGGCTAGAGCGCGTGCCTCTTTAGTGTGTTTGTAGCCGGTTGTGGATTATTATGAGGCGTCATGGCGTGGTGTGACCGTGGGTGTCAGATACTGTTGACCATCGTGGGCGCTTTTGCAGCTTTCAGTCTGATGACAATAGCTATTGGGACCGACTACTGGCTCTATTCTCGGGCGTACATATGTAACGCCACCAATGTCACCACGGACGACATGCAACCCAAGAAAACTAGAGGCGACCTGACGCACTCCGGGCTGTGGCGGATTTGTTGTATAGAAGGTACTTTGACATCTTTCTAGTCTATTCTTTTGAGGGTTTTTTCATTTGGTTAATATAGGAAAGTATCTGATGTATGAATCACTGAAGTGCGTAAAAGTAGCACATGTTTAGTTTGTGCCACCAGTTTTTAGTTAGCATAGTGTATTATGATAAGACTTTGTGTTAGGGGCGTTTGAGGAAAAACAAGCTTGTCTATACTGAAATAAACTGTCCATGCACAGAGTGAAAAGTTGTTAGGACGTTTGATAGAACTGAGATCTTGGAACGCGAAGTGCAGCTGGAGGTGTAGGCTAACTGTGGGCGCGGTATACCATTCTGTATCCCTGTGCGTAATCCAATGTATTAGGCCTACTTTATGTGTTTGCTTCGGATATGACGTGGCCTCGTTACCATATACTGTACATACATAATGCACGGCTGTATGGAAATGTGCAATAGAACTAATTCATAGCCTACTCAACCCGTTTATTATCAATGGCTATTACTTTTAGGAGTGCACACCTACTTGTTTAACTTCCGACTTTTTCGATGCGCTTCTCCAAACGGTGCTTCTTTGTCCATCCAGTTCAGTGTATGTGATGCTGTTGCTTGGCAACTACACCTAAGACATTGCTATGGAAACATGAGTGAGATTTAGAAATAGAGTTAGCCGCAAATAGGTTTAACTTTGATCAAATTCAAATCATGTATGTTTTTCACCGACACGAGATGGAACGAATAGATAAGTTGCCTTCTCGTTTCAACATAAGAGCTGGGTTGGGCTTGCACAGCAATAAAATATTCAAATTAATTAATAATGTCAACCCATTTTGAGCCAGATGCTGAGCATTGTATCTATCAATACATCTTAATCAATACGATCAATCTGTTAAGTGGTGTCCTTCGATTTGGTCACATACAGATCAATTATAGCATCTAAATGACATAATGGATAATTAATGGATGTTGGGTCTCTACTTTTCCCCACCAAACACCAGTTATTTACTCTTCTCCATTGAAGTAGCCACTAGCCAGCTCTTCCAGAAATCAACTACGTTAATAAATATGCAGCAGCTACCCGCTGTAGTGTTGTGATTGAGAAATTATTACTGAAGTGCATTTAAGTAAATTGTGCCGGGGAAAGATTTTGATGATCAAACCTTGCTATATGATACAAAAGTGATTTGTTAGGTCAATATTATTTGGGGTCGTTTATTCTGTAGGCTAGTAAGTGAAGCATTGCATAAAACGCGTTTCTTCAAAGTCGGGTCAAGTGCGCACGAAGTGTCTGAAAATCGAGCCGGCTGATTTGGTGCTGTCCAGTGCGCTGAAACGTGAGAGAATATTAACGCAACTGGAGAAGACCATTTCAACTTCCACAGTCAATATGTTTTGATTAACAGTATTAATTACAAGCTACAGACTGTTAAGTTATTCAGTGGCAAAGAAGAATACTAACACACAGAGAGAAAGCGAGAGAAGTCGAGGTTGACAAAAAAATACAATTCTCAATCATTGCTATTCCATGCATGTCCACAGCTAGGCAACATTACCCACAATCCTCTTTCCCTTTCTCCACCCTCTACTTTTCCCTACCTTTTCTGCAACCCCTAACGTGACATAACATGTATGTAGCAAACTATAAGTTACTAAATTGGCCTCACACTGGTCTCCTCTTTCACGAAGTGTTCCAAATGGAAAGCTCTTTATTTAGTGCCTTGTAAAACAACATGTTCTTTGCTGCGGGAGAGCACAGGGGAGGTGTTTAAGACCCGCATGGAACGACTTGAGTCTTATTCTCAGCTCGCCTTAAATCAAACAAGAACTCCCACATACTTCTTAGGGATCGGTGGGACGCTAGCGGTCCACCTATGACAACATCCGGTAAAATGCAGAGCGCCAAATTCAAATTACAAAAATAGCAATATTAAACATTCATGAAAAAACAAGTGTTGTACACCATTCAAAAGCTTAGAATCTTCGTAATAGAACCGCGTTGTCCGATTTACAATAGGCTTTACGGCGAAAGCATAGGATTTGATTATCTGAGGACAGCGCCCCGCATACTTCCTCCATAAAAATATATTTCAAACCAGCACAGGCATTACAAAATCAAATATAGCGATAAAATAAATCACTTACCTTAGATCTTCCTCTGGTTGCAATCCCACGGGTCCCAGGAACACAAAGAATTGTCGTTTTGTTCGATAAAGTCCCTCTTTATATCCCAAAAACTCTGTTTGGTTGGCGCATTTTGTTCAGTAATCCACCCATTCTACTCGTTCAACATACAGCCATAGGAAACCTAAAAAAGTTCGTCCAAAGAAGTCAAACAATGTTTCTAATCAATCCTCAGGTACCTTAATATGTAAATAAACAATATTTCAGACGGACAATAGCCTGTTCAATAGAAAATAACATTTACGAAGAGCGCGCATACAGTCACGCACACAAAAGAGTAGTGTCAGTTCAAACAGCCACTTGCCAGAACTTCTATATCTTGTTCGTTTTTCAAAAAACACACCTAAAACCATGTCTAAAGACTGTTGACCTCTAGTGGAAGCCATAGGAACTGCAATCTGGGAGCTAAATCCCTCTATAGCAAGTCAATTGAAAAACCCATTTTCCGGATAGATTTTCACCTGCCATATCAGTTCTGTTATACTCACAGACATTATAACAGTTTTAGAAACTTCAGTGTTTTCTATCCAGTACCACCAATTGTATGCATAGCCTAGCTTCTGGGCCTGAGTAACAGGCAGTTTACTTTGAGCATGTCAGGTGCTCCGTACTTCCGAACACTGCCCCCTAGCCCTAACAGGTTTTAACCAGCGATTCCCTCCTGTGTCTCTCTCCGTGTCGACGGGAGACGAGATGACGCACTTCAAAGAGAGAGAGTGAGAGGGAAAGAGACAAAGTGGGAGGGGTCTTATTTCCTTCCTTCTAAGTAGATAGACACCTGTTGAATGACTGTCAATCTCTATCTCAGATGGGTTCTTTCTTTGTGTTATTGAATGGCTTTTGATTTTGAATAGCTATTGTTGCTTGCCAGACTGAATAAGAAAGACTTCATGGGTCTTGTTGGGTGTTTTTCACTGTGAGGTCATTGTTGAATGATGTTTGTAATAAGCAAAGGGGGGTTGTGAGAGACTGTTTATAGCTAACAAAACACATTTTGGGGGTTTCAAAACATTGTTGTGTGTGGGTGTGTACGCACATCTGCGCGCACACCCGCCAGTCCCTGTATGAATGCATTAGTAAGATGTCAAAGGGCTCCTCTGAGATGTAGGCATGAAATGTGCTTCTTTGGCACCAGGAGATTGCCATGGCAACGCTATGCTGAGTAATAAAGGATGCACTGTTGTCTCGCAGGCGGACTGAGTTTCCACTAGTTACCACAGGCACAAAGTCAAAATTTGTCTATATCGTACAAATGTAAGCTTAGGTTGGTAGTGTGGTTAGATTTTAGATCTAAAATCAAATTTTAAGAAATGGGCATGGTTTATGACTTTGTGGCTGTGGTAACTAGTGTTGACTGACAGACGGGAGAGAAGCTCTCCCACTCTCTTCATATATATTTATCTCTTTCCCCCCTTTTCTCCAATACTACCATTCTCTCATCCATATCTCTCTCATCACCAACTCCATTAGGCCAACAGGTCAAACATATCAGCTGGGTTCCAATTGTCTAAGATGGCTTCCTTTCTTAGACAATCTCTTTGATCAGTGATCTGAAGAAGGTGATGACAGATATGTCATATCAGAATGAGTGCTTCATCCGGTATCACCTGTGATTAGCCAGCCGCATCCCTTACCAGCCATTACTCACCTGCTTCTCTCTGTTAGCTCTTTCTGCACATCTCCATCAGTCAAAAATAAAATAATAGCCTCCCGAGTGGTGCAGCGGTTTAAGGCACTGCACCACAGTGCTTGAGGTGTCACTACAGCCCCAAGTTCGATCCCAGGCGTCGTCCAGGTTAGGGGAGGGTTTTGCCGACTGGGATTTCCTTGTCTCGCTCTAGCAACTCCTTGTGGCAGGCCGGGCGCCTGCAAGCTGACTTCGGTCGCCAGTTGTACGGTGTTTCCTCTGACACATTGGTGCGGCTGGCTTCTGCGTTAAGCGAGCAGTGCGGCTTGGCAGGGTCATGTTTCGGAGGACTCACGGCTCTCGACCTTCGCCTCTCCCGAGTCTGTACGGGAGTTGCAACGATGGGACAAGACTAACTACCAATTGGGGAGAAAAAGGGGTAAAAGTACCAAAAATAAAACTGATGAAATTTAGTGGTGATGCGAGCTGGGGTGTGCAGACATTGAGGAATCTTCTGTTGTTACATTTGTTTAATTATTGGAGTGGCTCACAGTGTGAGAGAAGTGGATACATTGTATCTTTTCATTGTTAGAACCAAGAGTACAGGCCAGTCTGGCCTCAGAGCATTTTGTATATTATTCTGTATCGAAATCCGTGACACACCATTTAGTATGTTACGTTACATTTCGTATGGTATGTATTAATTTGTGGATATCCATCACCCATTTTGTATGATATACACATATTAATTTGTAACATATGTTATGAATTTGCAAAACGTACAATATGTTTTGAATTTGCAAAAAGGTACAATATGTTACAACTATGCAAAACGTATATGTTACAAATTCTAGCCAGGTGGCTAACATTAGCTAGCTTGCTAACGTAAGCTAGGTTAGGGTTAAGTTTAGGAGTTAAGGTTAGGAGAAGGGTTAGCTAACATGAAAAGTAGCTAAAATGCTGAAGTTATCCGTGATTCAACATTCGAACTCGCAACCTTTTGGTTTGCTAGACGTTCGCGTTATATGCCCGCCCAACCACCCTACTTTCGATTTAAGTAACTATCGCCTTAAGTAACTATCGGTCTTATGTAACCATACCAAACGTCACATATACTAATTGGAGTGTCCTGGATTTAGTTTATTTTGTTACCTCTAGTATATGAGACCAGGCTGCTCACGTAGCCCCAGTGCCATAGCCTATGCACAAATGTGGATTGCACAAGAAGAATGGAAAAGGAAAAGAGAGCCTACTCAGAGATGTGCTTCAAAGGTAAGATGCATATGCCTAATAATATAAATAATTCTAAACTATATCTTAAATCAAAAATCTATATTTTTCTGGTGTTCCTTCAATTCTGTTTGGTGCCTAACTTTTCAAAGTTGGGAGCAGTGTGTGTGTGTGTGTGTGTGTGTGTGAGCATGAGCGAGACCTTGAGGCCATATTAGATTGAGTACTGCCCTGTATCCAACGCTACAGCGTACACCAGAACCCATGCTAATTATATCTCCCTCTAAATCTCCTGGCTAAATCATGACTGTATGCTTAGCGGACTTCTATAGGCTGAGCGATACCTCCTTAGGGTTTTGTTAGAACATTGGGCTACAATTCATGTCAAGAGGAGAGTGATGTGAGTCTGTGTGTGAGAGACAGGGAGGTAGAGTAAGTATGTGTGAAATATACAGCATAAAGTGATCTGAAGAGTAAGTTAAAGATGGTTTCATAGTGTATGTTTTCCCCTTACTGCCACAATGATATGCAAATCAATATGCAAATACAGTTGAAGTCGGAAGTTCACATACACTTAGGTTGGAGTCATTTAAAACTAGTTTTTCAACCACTCCACAAATGTCTTGTTTACAAACCATAGTTTTCGCAAGCCGGTTAGGACATCCACTTTTCCAACAATTGTTTAAAGACTATTTCACTTATAATACACTGTATCACAATTCCAGTGGGTCAGAAGTTTACATACACTAAGTTGACTGTGCCTTTAAACAGCTTGGAAAATTCCAGAAACTTATGTCATGGCTTTAGAAGCTTCTGATAGGCTAATTGCCATAATTTGAGTCAATTGGAGGTGTACCTGTGGATGTATTTCAAGGCCTACCTTCAAACTCAGTGCCTCTTTGCTTGACATCATGGGAAAATCAAAAGAAATCAGCCAAGACCTCAGAAAAAAATAGTATACCTCCACAAATCTGGTTCATCCTTGGGAGCAATTTCCACGTTCATCTGTACAAACAATAGTACGCAAGTATAAACACCATGGGACCACGCAGCCGTCATACCGCTCAGGAAGAAGACGCGTTCTGTCTCCTAGAGATGAATGTACTTTGGTGCAAAAAATGCAAATCAATCCCAGAACAACAGCAAAGGACCTTGTGAAGATGCTGGAGGAAACAGGTACAAAAGTATCTATATCCACAGTAAAATGAGTCCTATATCGACATAAACTAAAAGGGCGCTCAACTAAGAAGCCAATGCTCCAAAACCACCATAAAAAATGTGGTTCTCTCGACAATTATTATGACATTTCACATTCTTAAAATAAAGTGGTAACAGGGAATTTTTACTAGGATTAAATGTCAGGAATTGTGCAACTGAGTTTACATACACCTTAGCCAAATATTTTTAAACTTCAGACTTCAACTGTATATTCCGGACCTTACTACATTACTCCTGCCAAATGACAGCTAGGCCTATGGATATGAGAAAATCAGCTATTTTCTGCAGTAGGCATAGCCTATTCTATACTAAACAAAAATCTAAATGCAACATGTAAAGTGTTTGTTTCATGAGCTGAAATAAAACGATCCAAGAAATGATGTCCCATGCACACTAAAAGCTTATTTCTTTCAATTTGTGCACACATTTGTTTACATCACTGTTAGTGAGCATTTGTCCTTTGCCAAGATAATCCATCCACCCGACAGGTGTGGCATATCAAGAAGCTGATTTAAACAGCATGGTCATTACACAGGTGCACCTTGTGCTGGGTACAATACAAGGCCACTAAAATGTGCAGTTTTGTCACACAACACAGATGTCTCAAATTGATGGAGCATGCAATTGACATGCTGACTGCAGGAATGTCCACCAGAGCTGTTGCCAGAGAATTTGTTCATTTCTCTACCATAAGCTGCCTCCAAAAGTCGTTTTAGAGAATTTGGCAGTATGTCCAACCGGCCTCACAACCGCAGACCATGTGTAACCACGCCAGCCCAGGACCTCCACATCCAAAGTTTCTGCATAAACTGTCAGAAACCCTCTCAGCAAAGCTCATTTGTGTGCTTGTCTTCCTCACCAGGGTCTTGGCCTGACTGCAGTTCAACGCCGTAAACGACTTCAGTGGGCAAATACTCACCTTCGATGACCACTGGCACGCTGGAGAAGTGTGCTCTTCGCAGATTCATCTTGGTTTCAACTGTACCGGGCAGATGGCAGAACACATGGCGTCGTGTGGGCGAGCGGTTTGCTGATGTCAACGTTGTGAACAGAGTGCCTGGTGGTGGTGGGGTTATAGAATGGGCAGGCATAAGCTATGGACAATGAACACAATTGCATTTTATCGTTGGCAATTTGAATGCACAGAGATACCGTGACAAGATCCTGAGGCCCATTGTCGTGCCATTCACCTCATGTTTCAGCATGATAATGCACGACCCCAAGGTCGTAAGGATCGCAAGCTGAAAGTATCCCAGTTCTTCCAAGGCCTGCATACTCAGACATGTCACCCATTGAGCATGTTTGGGATGCTCTGTATCGACGTGCACGACAGCGTGTTCCAGTTTCCGCCAATATCCAGCAACATTGCACAGTCATTGAAGAGGAGTGAGACAACATTCCACAGGCCACAATAAACAGCCTGATCAACTCTGTGGTGGTCACACCAGATACTGGCAGATTTTTTTTTTTTTCTTCTGATCCACAACACCTTTTTTTGAAGGTATCTGTGACCAACAGATGCATATCTGTATTCCCAGTCATGTGAAATCCATAGATTTAGGGTCTAATTTATTTATTTCAATTGACTGATTTCCGTATGAACTGTAACTCAGTAAAATCGTTGCATTTATATTTTTTGTTGAGTGTATTATACAGTAAACAGTGTTATATTAAGTATAGGTGTGAATATCAGGGACAGGTTTTTGTCCTGGGAGACGGGACTAACAGAGATGTGAACAGCTTCACACAGATGTTTTGCATGCAAAAAAAGAAATTCTCTTTTTTTGGGGGGGCCCTCACCAGTCTGCATCCCTGAGTTGAACACCCTAACCAGTCATTTCAATTGCAATTAATGGCTTCTGACCCACTACAAGCATTAAGGAGTGTGTGTCTCTTCAATCCCATATTATCAGTAAGAAAGACAGAGACAAATACAGAGACGTTGGTAGGCCCAGAGAGACCAGTGCAGTCTGGGTAACTTGGACTTTCTCTCTCCATGCTCAGTAGCCAGGACTGTCATTACAACAGCTATTTGAGATCAGCTTGACCGGGATTGTTGACAAACGCATTGCACTTGACTTGTAAATGTAATTACCACCTGAGCTGACATTCACTATGAGCAATAGGGAAATAGTCTATGCCATGACTGCAGACAGATATTGGAGGTATTCGCATCAGAGCTGACTGCTGACAGCTATTTGGGGTATTCACATCAGATCGGACTACAGACAGCTATTGGAGGTACTCACATCAGAGCTGACTGCTGACAGCTATTTGGGGTATTCACATCAGATCGGACTACAGACAGCTATTGGAGGTACTCACATCAGATCGGACTACAGACAGCTATTTGGGGTATTCACATCAGAGCTGACTGCTGACAACAATTGGGGGTACTCACATCAGAGCTGACCACAGACAGGCCCAGGGGGTGTTTGGGGCAGTTGTTTAACCATGTTGGATAGGTGCACAGACCAGGGGGTCTGTTTTGGAAGTGTTTTGAAGGTCTTAGGATGTCTGTGAAGTCAGGCATCTATGTTATCGACTTCCATTGTAGCAATAGAGAGCGGTGGGCTCTTGTTGTATTCTGTTGGCCTTGGTTCCTCGTGAGTGTGGGCTAGAGTCCTGGGGCTATAAGAGGTTGTCTCCTATGTTGGGGTTGTAACCAGCCTGAAGTTTTGTTCCTGTGAGGTGTTTTTCTATTTTTCCAATGCTGTTGAAGTTCGGTGACTGTCACCGTTCTCCCATGGGCTATATACATTTGAAGTCGTACGTTTACATACACCTTAGCCAAATGCATTTAAACTCAGTTTTTCACAATTCCTGACATTTAAACCTTTGTAAAAAGTCTGTCTTACGTCAATTAGGATCACCACTTTATTTTAAGAATGTGAAATGTCAGAATAATAGTAGAGGGAATGATTTATTTTGGCTTTTATTTCTTTCATCACATTCCCAGTGGGTCAGAAGTTTACTCAATTCGTATTTGGTAGCATTGCCTTTAAATTGTTTAACTTGGGTCAAACGTTTTGGGTAGCCTTCCACAAGCTTCCCACAATAAGTTGGGTGAATTTTGGCCCATTCCTCCTGACAGAGCTGGTGTAACTGAGTCAGGTTTTGTAGGCCTCCTTGCTCGCACACTTTTTCACAAATGTTCTATAGGATTGAGGTCAGGGCTTTGTGATGTCCACTCCAATACCTTGACTTTGTTGTCCTTAAGCCATTTTACCACAACTTTGGAAGTTTGCTTGGGGTCATTGTCCATTTGGAAGACCCATTTGCGACCAAGCTTTAACTTCCTGACTGATGTCTTGAGATGTTGCTTCAATTTATTCACATAATTTTCCTCCCTCATGATGCCATCTATTTTGTGAAGTGCACCAGTCCCTCCTGCAGCAAAGCACGCCCACAACATGATGCTGCCACCCCCGTGCTTCACGGTTGGGATGGTGTTCTTCGGCTTGCAAGCCTCCCCCTTTTTCCTCCAAACATAATGATGGTCATTATGGCAAAACAGTTCTATTTGAATTTCATCAGACCAGAGGAAATTTCTCCAAAAAGTACAATCTTTGTTCCCATGTGCAGTTGCAAACCGTAGTCTGGCTTTTTTATGGCGGTTTTGGAGCTGTGGCTTCTTCCTTGCTGAGCGGCCTTTCAGGTTATGTCAATATAGGACTCGTTTTACTGTGGTTATAGATACTTTTGTACCGGTTTCCTCCAGCATCTTCACAAGGTCCTTTTGCTTTTGTTCTGGGATTGATTTGCACTTTTCGCACCAAAGCACGTTCATCTCTAGGAGACAGAACCCGTCTCCTTCCTGAGCGGTATGACGGCTGCGTGGTCCCATGGTGTTTATACTTGCGTACTATTGTTTGTACAGGTACCTTCAGAGACACTGAGTGTGAAGGTAGGCCTTGAAATACATCCACAGGTACACCTCCAATTGACTTAAATTATGTCAATTAACCTATCAGAAGCTTCTAAAGCCATGACATCATTTTCTGGATTTTACAAGCTTTTTAAAGGCACAGTCAACTTTTGACACACTGGAATTTTGATACAGCGAAATAATCCGTATGTAAACAATTGTTGAAAAAATTACTTGTCATGCACAAAGTAGATGTTTTAATGACTCCAACCTAAGTGTATGTAAACTTCCGACTTCAACTGTAGCTGTAAGCAAGAGTTGGAACCAGTTCAGGGAACAGAACAGAAAATAACAAAACATTTGTAGTAACACAATCAGAACCGGGAACGAAAGTGATCTATACTATTCCGGAACAGAACCATTCTTTTAAAAGCATGGGAACCAGTTAAGAATGTTATTTTACAGCTTCTACCCCTAAGCCATAAGACTGCTGAACAATTAATCAAATGGCCACCCCAAATATTTGCATTGCTCGTGTTTTGGCCCAAGCAAGTCTCTTCTTCTTATTGGTGTCCTTTGGTAGTGGTTTCTTTGCAGCAATTCAACCATGAAGGCCTGATTCACGCAGTCTCCTCCTGAACAGTTGATGTTGAAACGTGTCTGTTACTTGAACTCTGTGAAGCATTTATCTGGGCTGCAATTTCTGGGGCTGGTAACTCTAATCAACTTATGCTGTGCAGCAAAGGTAACTCTGGGTCTTAATTTCCTGTGGTGGTGCTCATGACAGCCAGTTTCATCATAGCATTTGAATGGTTTTTGCGACTGCACTTTAAGAAACTTTCAAAGTTCTTGAAATGTTCCGCATTGACTGACCTTCATGTCATAAAGTAATGATGGACTGTCATTTCTCTTTGCTTATTTGAGCCGTTCTTGCCATAATATGGACTTGGTCTTTTACCAAATAGGGCTATCTTCTGTATACCACCCCTACCTTGTCACAACACAACTGATTGGCTCAAACGCATTAAGAAGGAAAGAAATTCCTTTTAACAAGGCACACCTGTTAAATGAAATGCATTCCAGGTGACTACCTAATGAAGCTGGTTGAGAGAATGCCAAGAGTGTGCAAAGTTGTCATCAAGGCAAAGGGTGGCTATTTGAAGAATCTCAAATATATTTTGATTTGTTTTGCACTTTTTTGGTTACTACATGATTCCATATGCGTTATTTCATAGTTTTGATGTCTTCACTATTATAGTAGAAAATTAAGAAAAACCATTGAATGAGTAGGTGTGTCCAAGCTTTTGACTGGTACTGTATACAAATCAGTATTCATGTTTCAAATGTCCACTAACCTGCATGAGCTGGAATCAACATCTCGACCCTTCTCTGTGAAGTGTGCACTCTTTTATAGCAGACTTTCTGTGGTTCTTTTGACTCCACAGGGATCAATAAAGGAAGCTGCCTTCGGATCAATCACTTCCCAGAAGATAACAACTATGACACAGACAGCTCGGAATACATCTTACGTAAGTGCTTGACTCCCGCCACCACATCCAGATGTCTTTTCATACTTGATCATCTTGTGTAAAGCACACAATGCCCATAGATACTCATAGATACTCAATGGTAGCCAGTGGACAAGGGGTGCTTTCTGTCAATACTCCCTTGGCCCTGGTCCATAACTGCATGACAGTAATTGGAGCTATGGAGAGAGAGACAGATGGCGTAAGTGCTGGGTTTATATAGAGCCGTCAGTGGTGAAAAGTTCCCAATTTTCATACTTAAGTTACGTAAATAGAAAATGACTCATGTAAAAGTCACCCAGTAAAATACTACTTGGGTAAGTCTAAAAGTATTTTAAATATATTGTACGTAAGTATCAAAAGTAAATAGAAATGTAGGGTGTGCTAACTGCTGCTAGCACTCGGCCTGCTGTGTATTGGCAACACCCTTACAAAAATGCATTTCATAAAACGATGCTGAGAACTAAGAAAAAATGGCTTGTGTCATAGTTTTAACAGTGTGTTAGTGATGGTGCCAAAAAATGTCTAGTCCTTTACATTTGGCTACATGCTTGTAATGCAATAGCAGCCAAAATGGTGCATTAACAATCATGTTAAAAGTACTAGTACACTTAGTGGCGATGCTAAACGTGCTAATGCTGAAACATGCTAATCATCCTAAACATACTAATGTTGTCACGCTAACGTTGTAAACATGCTAACCATCCTAACTGCTGTGTACTATACAGGTATAGTGCGGGCCTCCAGCCTCTTCCCCATCCTGAGCAACATCTTGTTGTTGCTGGGAGGACTGTGTGTCGGGGCTGGGAGGATCTACAGCAGTAGGAACAACATCCTGCTTAGCGCCGGCATCCTGTTTGTGGCTGCAGGTAGGTGACGTCACACAGCTATAAAAAATATTGCAATGGCGGCGATTCCCTGCATATTTAGCATTTCCTTGGAGTAGACATTACCCACAAATTTTACATATTCTGTATGTACTGTACTTTTGATAACACTAAGCTACTGTATGGGCAAGGCCCTACAAGTCCACCTCTCATTTCTCCCTCCTTTCTCTATGTATCTCCTCAGGTCTAAGCAACATCATCGGCATCATCGTCTACATCTCCAGTAATGCCGGTGACCCCAGCGACAAGAAGGACGAGGACAATAAGGGCAGCTATGGATACGGCTGGTCTTTCTACTTCGGAGCTCTGTCCTTCATCGTGGCCGAGTCCGTCGGCGTTCTCGCTGTCAACATCTACATCGAGAAGAACAAGGAGACGCGGTGCAGGGCGAGGCGCGAGTTCATCAAAACCACCTCGTCCACCTCGCCCTACTCCCGTATCCCTAGTTACCGTTACCGGCGGCGACGTTCCAGTTCCCGCTCCACCGACCCATCCCGAGAGACCTCACCCGTCGGGGTGAAGATGGGAGGAGGAGGGGGAGCAGGCGTAGGAAGTGGAGCAAACTTTGGGATGCCCATGGGTGGGATCTCCATGTACGCCCTCAGCAGGGACACTATGAAAAGTGGGATAGCTGGGTACTGTAGTCCAGAGCGTGACTCAAGCTTCCTGCAGGTCCACAACTGCTTCCAGAAAGATCTGAAGGAGGGTGTCAACAGGAGAACGACTCCCGTGTGAGAGTTGGAATGCATCTCTGCACTTGGTAGGATACAGGAGACTTCACAAAACTGTAAAGGAAACAGTTGGACAGCACAGGACCCAGAATCATTGTTGCAACTACAATACCCAGACTATCTTCCATGTTGTAAGGTCATAGTTCTAATGATGGAGTGTGCTCTTTTCTTTGGTATAACAAATTGCCGTCTGTCTTCGTTTGGATGTGGAGGAGAAATGGACGCTGAAGGTTTATTACGAAAACCTTTGGTAAAGCTACTATAAGTTAATTTACAAAAAGACTACAGAAACCCAGACCTTTAGTAGCAATGCTTTTGTGATACATGAGTGTTTTGCATACCCCTCAACAAATGGTAGTCATATCTTGTTGTTTTGATGTTGTCACGTGATAAACCTCACTGGAGGGGTTTTGCCATTGT
Source organism: Brachymystax lenok tsinlingensis (assembly GCA_030435695.1). NCBI lineage: Eukaryota > Metazoa > Chordata > Actinopteri > Salmoniformes > Salmonidae > Brachymystax > Brachymystax lenok. The sequence goes on along the minus strand of CM059812.1, from coordinate 4,783,983 downwards.
AACTGGTGCTATACACTTTCAATACACTTTGAATATTCTGATACACTTAGAAAAAGGGTTCCAAAATAGTTTCTTTGGCTGCAGGAGAACCCCTTTTGGTTCCAGGTAGAACTCTTTTGGAAAGGGTTCTATACTGAACAAAAATATAAAAATGTATATGTGCACAAAAAGCTTATTTCTCTCAAATGTTGTGCACAAATTTGTTTACATCCCTGTTAGTGAACATTTCTCCTTTGCCAAGATAATACATCCACCTGACAGGTGTGGCATATCAAGAAACTGATTAAACAGGATGATCATTACACAGGTGCACCTTGTGCTGGACACAATAAAAGGCCACTCTAAAATGTGCAGTTTTGTCAAACAACACAATGCCACAGATGTCTCAAGTTTTGAGGAAGCGTGCAATTGGCATGCTGACTGCCGTAATGTCCCCCGGAGCTGCTGCCAGAGAATTGAATGTTAATTTCTCTACCATAAGCCGCATCCAACGTTGTTTTAGAGAATTTGGCAATACGTCCAACTGGCCTCATAACTGCAGACCATGTCTAACCATGTCAGCCCATGACCTCCACATCCGGCTTCTTCACCTGCGGGATCGTCTGAGAACAGCCATCAGGACAGCTGATGAAATTGAGGAGTATTTCTGTCTGTAATAAACCCCTTTTGTGGGGAAAAACTAATTATAATTGGCTGGGCCTGGCTCCCCAGTGGTTGGGCCTGTTCCCTCCCAAGCCAACCCATGCCTGTGCCCCAGTCATGTAAAATCCATAGATTAGAGCCTAATGAATTTATTTCAATTAGCTGATTTTCTTATATGAATTGTAACTCATTAAAATCATTAATGTATTTATATCTTTGTTCAGTATACAGTAAGCCTCAAAAGGTTCTACCTGGAACTTAAAAGGGTTATTCAAAGGGTTCACATACAGTGAGGGGGGAAAAAAGTATTTGATCCCCTGCTGATTTTGTACGTTTGCCCACTGACAAAGAAATGATCAGTCTATAATTTTTATGGTAGGTTTATTTGAACAGTGAGAGACAGAATAACAACAAAAAAATCCAGAAAAACATGTGAAAAATGTTATAAATTAATTTGCATTTTAAATGAGGGAAATAAGTATTTGACCCCCTCTCAATCAGAAAGATATCTGGCTCCCAGGTGTCTTGTATACAGGTAACGAGCTGAGATTAGGAGCACACTCTTAAAGGGAGTGCTACTAATCTCAGTTTGTTACATGTATAAAAGACACCTGTCCACAGAAGCAATCAATCAATCAGATTGCAAACTCTCCACCATGGCCAAGACCAAAGAGCTCTCTAAGTATGTCAGGGACAAGATTGTAGACCTACACAAGGCTGGAATGGGCTACAAGACCATCGCCAAGCAGCTTGGTGAGAAGGTGACAACAGTTGGTGCGATTATTCTCAAATGGAAGAAACACAAAAGAACTGTCAATCTCCCTCAGCCTGGGGCTCCATGCGAGATTTCACCTCGTGGAGTTGAATGATTCAGAGGACAACTGGGTGAAAGTGTTGTGGTCAGATGAGGACAAAATTGAGCTCTTTGGCATCAACTCAACTTGCCGTGTTTGGAGGAGGAGGAATGCTGCCTATGACCCCAAGAACACCATCCCCACCGTCAAACATGGAGGTGGAAACATTATGCTTTGGGGGTGTTTTTCTGCTAAGGGGACAGGACAACTTCACCGCATCAAAGGGACGATGGACGGGGCCATGTACCGTCAAATCTTGGGTGAGAAACTCCTTCCCTCAGCCAGGGCATTGAAAATGGGTCGTGGATGGGTATTCCAGAATGACAATGACCCAAAACACACGGCCAAGGCAACAAAGGAGTGGCTCAAGAAGAAGCACATTAAGGTCCTGGAGTGGCCTAGCCAGTCTCCAGACCTTAATCCCATAGAAAATCTGTGGAGGGAGCTGAAGGTTTGAGTTGCAAAACGTCAGCCTCGAAACCTTAATGACGGAGAGGATCTGCAAAGAGGAGTGGGACAAAATCCCTCCTGAGATGTGTGCAAACCTGGTGGCCAACTACAAGAAACGTCTGACCTCTGTGATTGCCAACAAGGGTTTTGCCACCAAGTACTAAGTCATGTTTTGCAGAGGGGTCAAATACTTATTTCCCTCATTAAAATGCAAATCAATTTATAAAATTTTTCACATGCGTTTTTCTGGATCTTTTTGTTGTTATTCTGTCTCTCACTGTTCAAATAAACCTACCATTAAAATTATAGACTGATCATTTCTTTGTCAGTGGGCAAGCATACAAAATCTGAAGGGGATCAAATACTTTTTTCCCTCACTGTATGGGGACAGCTGAAGAACCCTTTTCGGTCCTAGATATCAAATGTTCTTCTAAAACCTGGGAATTTTGGTAAACTTACTGGAATTTTGTAACTCTAATCCTTCTCTCCAACTGTCATGTGATACTCATCTATCTATCCTCTGTGGTCTTTGTATTGGAGGGAACTGGTGTACTTGTACGCTACGTATGTTTGTACTATGACTTGACCCACTGCCATACTATTAGTAAATATCCAAATACTAACCCTTTGTAGATTGACAATAAGTAAGGGGATGTATGGAAATACCTAAAACTGCTTTTAATGAATAACATTCCAATCAATATAAATAGTAGATTTATTTCAATCAAATGTATATTGTCTTTATTGAGTGTTTATTTTTTGCTCAGGGAAGCGGTATAGTTATTAACTCATTTACACCCCTTATGAGGTATTACCTATTAGGTATATTACATAAATGGCATTTATGTTGTTATATCTTATCTAATGCCATAAAGACTGTCATCAGTGTCCACAAATAGAGGTGGGATCACACTGTAGGCTATGTCTTGTTGTTTTATGAATCTACCCATTAATCATGTACTTCTGTGGAGGACTGTGTGTACGGCAAGTTCCATGTAGAAGTTGCCCATAGGCACATCTAGCATCAGCTTACCAAAATCCTAACCTTAACCATGAGGGGATAAAATGCTAAACTTACCTTGGATCAGCATCTTGAGAAAATGTCATTCCCTTATATGTTAGAAAACTAAAGCCTTGTTCACATTGCATATCCTACCTGAATATGTTGTTATTGTCTGAACAGCCCAAAATGGAATCGGATAGTTCAAGTCACATTTCTAACCATCTCTGTAGGGGGTTTGAAGTCGGATAGAAATCTGATTCCTGGCCATGCGACTTGTCTGAAAGGTCAAATCTGATTTATTTTCCCTCAAGTTGGTTTTAGACTTATTTGGAATATCTTGCTTCTTGCTAGCTACTCTGTTGACAGTTTGACAAGAACATGTGGTAGCCAACTTGCTAGTTAATTGTTTACAAACAAATGAGTGAATGTGCTAGAAAGCTGAACCACTAGCTAGTTGACTGCTGTGGCTAGCTAAAAAGGACTTGTTTTGAAAGTTGGATCATATTCTTATACTATGATTTTGAACATTCAAAGCAACTGGGAAACATCCAATGGCAGGCATTGTTGTCACTTTAACTTGCTGCATAACTTCTGAGTGATAGGAAGTAGGAGCACCACCACCAATCAGCCTACACCACTGCACACACACCCATTGTTACTATGACAACTAGCGTAGCCATGTCAGCAAATAACTTCTGTCTGAACACACACAAATCGGATTTGGTAACTTGCTGTTTGGACAGTCAATATTCCAAAACGGATTTGAAAACAAAATTGATTTGATCATTAAGGCTTGCAGTGTGGACAAGGCTTAAAAATGCCCTGTTCAGAGTCAACTGCCTTTACGCAACATTGTTCATGGTGTTCAGTTCCCCCTCACATTGAGCTAATGAGGCAGGCTTGATAGGCCTGTAATGCTCCATTCTGTGGCAGCACGAAAGGCATTAAGACATTACGAGCATCCACAGGGTGCGAATGAAGGGAATCAACTTCAAGCATGAGTCTACTAACAGACTCCAATATCTCTCCTCTCTTCCCCAACTGGAGACTTTAGAAGGGAATTGGGTAATACGCCTATTACATCACCAGAGTTCATTTAGAGTTCACCTGACTCATTCCTGGGATTGTTCACCGTTCACTGGATCCTTGTGTTAGATTCACAGTTGTTCTTCTGGTGATATATTTAATTAGGGGATTATTTGTTGTGTTTCAGGTGACAAGACTATGCGTGTTTAAATCACCAGGGTTGGTTGCTTGGTTCTGCTGCTTCCTTTGCTAGTTGTCACTCATGACTTGTGGAGACAGAGTACGATGCCTTTGTTACGCAATAATGGTCCACTGAACATGCATCCTGTTCTGTTCATCAGCCATGAATTTAAACAATTATCTCCCCTCACCACCCATAGTTTCATCCATGATAAACCTAAGCTTGTTCTCCAGTGTGTGCCAGTGATTTTCTTCCCCCTCTAATAGAGACAGAAATGACAGGATTTTGTGTTCCACGTGGCCACGTTCGTTAGCTAGCTACTGTGTGACAGTACCTCTGCACTATCTATGTTGAACGATTGGTCTGGGTCTGTCTCATAGCAATTGAGGATAAGATGACCGACAAAACGGTGAATGGCAGTCCTCTTAGGAACACATTTAATCATCAACCTTTTCCATGTATGTTTTTCATTTGAACTTCACATTGATAGACAGCTTCATTCGATTATTTTTCATGAACTTTCAATCATTATTTACTTTAACCTTGGTCCATGGCTATCACCATAACATGCTTTGCACTGTATATTTTTATTTTATTTCTTAACAGCTTCCCGCTAGTGGTTTTGGTATGCTTCAGGAAGAGAGCCCTTCCCAACGATGTAGAGTAAAAAAATATATAAAAACAAATAATAATTATGTAAAATAATCCCCCCAAAATAGTAACACAAAAGGAATAAGATGCACAATAATTAAGCTATATACAGGGAGTACCAGTACCATATCACTGTGCAGGGGTACGAGGTATTTGAGGTAGATATACAATGCATTCGTAAAAGTAATCGGACATATTGACTTTTTCCACATTTTGTTACGTTACAGCCTTATTCTCAAATTAAATAATAATTTTCTTATCAATCTTCTCACAATACCCAATATAGACAAAGTGAAAACAGGCTTTTAGAAATGTTTGCAAATTTATGAAAAATTAAAAACATACCTTATTTACATATACATACATATACCCTTTGCTATAGTATGAGACTCGAAATTGAGCTGAGGTGCATCCTGTTTCCATTGATTATCCTTGATGTTTCTACAACTTGATTGGAGTCCACCTGTGGTAAATTCAATTGATTGGACATGATTGGAAAGGCACACACCTGTCTATATAAGATCCCACAGTTGACAGTGCATGTCAGAGCAAAAACCAAGCCATGAGGTCAAAAGAATTGTCCGTGGAGCTCCGAGACAGGATTGTGTCAAGGCACAGATCTGGGGAAGGGTACCAAAAAAATTCTGCAGCATTGAAGGTCCGCAAGAACACCGCGGCCTCCATCATTCTTAAATGGAAAAAGTTTGAAACCACCAAGAATCTTCCTAGAGCTGGCCGCCCGGCCAAACTGAGCAAATGGGGGGAGAAGGGCCTTGGTCAGGGAGGTGACCAAGAACCCAATGGTCACTCTGATAGAGCTCTAGAGTTCCTCTGTGGAGATGGAAGAACCTTCCAGAAGGACAACCATCTCTGCAGCCCTCCACCAAATCAGGCCTTTATGGTAGAGTGGCCAGATGGAAGCCACTCCTCAGTAAAAGTCACATGACCACCCTCCTGGAGTTTGCCAAAAGGCACCTAAAGGACTCTCAGACCATGAGAAACAAGATTCTCTGCTTTGATGAAACGAAGATTGAACTCTTTGGCCTGAATGCCAAGCGTCACGTCTGGAGGAAACCTTGCACCATCCCTACGGTGAAGCATGGTGGTGCCAGCATAATGCTATGGGGATGTTTTTCAGCGGCAGGGACTGGGATACTAGTCAGGATCGAGGGAAAGATGAACGGAGCAAAGTACAGAGAGATCCTTGATGAAAACCTGCTCCAGAGGTCCACCTTCCAACCTGACAATGACTAAGCACACAGCCAAGACAACGCAGTCTCAATGTCCTTGAGTGGCCCAGCCAGAGCCCGGACTTGAACCCGATCGAACATCTCTGGAGAGACCTGAAAATAGCTGTGCAGCGACGCTCCCCATCCAACCTGACAGAGCTTGAGTGGATCTGCAGAGAAGAATGGGAGAAACTCCACAAATACAGGTGTGCCAAGCTTGTAGCGTCATACCCAAGAAGACTCGAGGCTGTAATCGCTGCCAAAGGTGCTTCAACAAAGTACTGAGTAAAGGTCTGAGTACTTATGTAAATGTGAAATATAAATTTTTTGTCGATTTTTTTTTTTGGGAGAACAGGCAGTAGTCGTGGGTGAACAGGGAGAAAAGAGTATCTATCCGCTTGATGTTTTTCCTCTCTCAATGTAGGTATTGATGCCTGCCATCGTCTTGGTAACAGCCAGTGCTACTTTAATGTAATGTTATCTGGAAAGATAATATTAGGCTACATGCCTTATTTTGGCTAATCTCTGAAAACTCTATTGAGGCACATGAAAGTTATTTTTTTAATTTAACCTTTATTTAACTAGGCAAGTCAGTTAAGAACAAATTCTTATTTACAAAGACGGCCTACCCGGGCCAAATCCGGATGACGCTGGTGCCAATTGTGCGCCGGCCTATGGGACTCTCAATCACGGCTGAATGTGATACAGCCTGGATTCAAACCAGGGACTGTAGTGACACCTCTTGCACTGAGATGCAGTGCCTTAGACCGTTGTGCCACTCAAATTAATGTGAGTCTGGAAGGAGAGTTTACAGTCTAATCAGACACCTAGGTATTTGTAGTTGTCCACGTATTCTAGGTCAGAACCATCCAGAGTAGTGATGCTAGTCGGGCGGGAGGGTGCGGGCAGCGATCAGTTGAAGAGCATGCATTTAGTTTTACTTGCATTTAAGAGCAGTTGGAGGCCACGGATGGAGAGTTGTATGGCATTGAAGTTCGTCTGGAGGTTACTTAACAGTGTCCAAAGAAGGGCCAGAAGTATACAGAATGGTGTCTGCGTAGAGGTGGATCAGAGAATCACCAGCAGCAAGAGCGACATAATTGATGTATACAGAGAAAAGAGTCTGCCCGAGAATTGAGCCCTGTGACACCCCCATAGAGACTGCCAGAGGTCCGGACAACAGGCCCTCCGATTTGACACACTGAACTCTGTCTGAGAAGTAGTTTGTGAACCAGGCGAGGCAGTCATTTGAGAAACCAAGGCTGTTGAGTCTGCCGATAAGAATGCGGTGATTGACAGAGTCGAAAGCCTTGGCCAGGTCGATGAAGACTGCTGCACAGTACTGTCTTTTATCGATGGCGGTTATATCGTTTAGGACCTTGAGCGTGGCTGAGGTGCACCCATGACCAGCTCGGAAACCAGATTGCAAAGCGGAGAAGGTACGGTGGGATTTGCAGTGGTCGGTGATCTGTTTGTTAACTTGGCTTTGGTTATATCGCAATCATATGGTAAATCATAAGCACATAGCCTAGGCTACAGGGAGGCCTGCAATTTGGTCAGCGCACGCCCGGCAAATATGAAATAGCTGCTTGTCGAGTTGAGGCTATCAGTGAAAAGCATTTTCTATTGCAATATTTCAAAATTCAATGGCAGGATAAACACAAGTCACATTTTCTGAGTGATCCTTTCAAATGATTTAACTGTACTGTAGTTTATTCCCATTAGTAGGCTACACCAGGACTAATCTCTTGGCACTAGTGGAGAGCGTCGGACATATCCCCGGTGGGTTCGCATATTCACTGTCCTCATTGGGTGAGTCAGTGCCATTGGAAAGTTGACTATCCTTTCCTCCTCCTGTCTAGATGGATCATATTGTACAATGTGTCTCCTCTTTTCCAGGCCTAGATTAGATTAAATAAATGTATTCTAGTTCGAGTTAAGCTGGTACCGCAAATATGATACTCACACGCTTCCTATGATGTGTATTTAATTATGTTTGTTAACTGTCGGACTCGGATGGTCAGCTTGTTTTGTCAGCGGTGTTGTATGCAGATTTAGCTTGTGCTGCCTACTTGGCAATAGGCCTAATAACGGGCTTGTTTGACAAGGGACATTTGTGGTGTTTCCTGGGCATGTTTATCACGTGTTATGTGTTAAATGATGCAATTGGACAAATGTTCACTTACATTGTCGGGATGTTTTTGCTGGAAATAGTTGGCCCAGCCCCAGTCACTTTTACTCGGCCCCAGACAGCTATTTCTGCCTACATCTCTGACGGACAGACAGGGGCACAAACTCCAACATAATTTGCAAACGCAGTATTTGTGTTTATTGAGTGCGCCAAATCAGAGGCAGTAGCGATGACAACGTGTTATATTGATAGGTAAGTGAATTGGAACATATTGCTTTCCTACCTGAGCATTTGAAATTAAACAAGTACTTTTTGTTTCAGGGAAAATGTATGGGAGTAAAAAATAAGGGGAGAGCGAAGTAAGTTGTCACATGGGTAAGTTGTCACATGGGTAAGTTGTCACATGGGTAAGTTGTCACATGGGTAAGTTGTCACATGGATATGTTGTCAAACTGTTCATACCTTCAACACTAGAGGAGCTATCTCAAAAACCAAATAGCTACTTTGTGTGACTACATGTTCAACTTCCTGTTCACATGTGGTTAAGGTCACTCTAATCTGAGGTGAGCACAAGTTTGTTATTTTTCCCCTTCAAAAGTAAATAATTGGCACTTTACATTTTATGCAATACACCTTTTTTAGGTATGAATGTTCAAAATTATAATTTTGCACTGAGTAGAGACAATAATGTGTCTTTGGATACTGTAGCTGCAGTCCTATGTTTAGCTGCAGTCCTATGTTGAGCTAACCTTGAGATTAAGCCAACATTAGCACACATGTCAGTTTGGGGCAAGTTGTCTCAATGGCCTTGGGGCAAGTCTTCACATGTGACAACTTGCCCCAGTATACATAGACACATAGAACATGCTCAAAAAACATTGTGATATTGTGTAATCAGCTCTGATAATACTATTAAATGTTACTGTAAATGGATTAGTGTATATATACACGTATAGTTTAGAGCCGCAGACATATCCCTGGACTACACAAGACACGCTCTGGCGTGTGTGTGTCTACTAACACACTACCAGCCTACTGTATGGGACAGTATATCCACACACACTACTTCATACAGTGTCATGAATTTAGTGTGGTGTTGTGAATTGCATTGTGGTAACAAGGATAGGAGACTGGGAGGTGGGCGTAATAAGCCTGTAATGAATATGTAATTGCAATGAGAATGTGTTTTTGCAGGAAGGAAAGAGAGGGGAAAGAAAGAGGGTATAATGTTAAAGGCAGTGAGGCAGGTGAAGTTGCAGAACAAATCAATCAGGAGTACAGCGAAGGATTTTGACATAAATGACCGTACTCTGACTCGGTATTGTCAAAAGGTTACCAGAGAAGTAGTTGAAAGTCAGACAGCCATGCCAACAACAGTAGTAGTTGGCCACGGCAGGTTTTTGCACCTGATTTGGAGATGCAGCTTGTTCAGTATATTACTAGGTCAGCTGACATTTATTTTGATCTGTCGCCAAGTGAGGTCAGAAGACTTGCCTACCAGTTTGCTGTGGCACAACAGCTGAAGTTCGCGCCAATGTGGGCAGAAAAAGAAAAGGCCAGCTCAGAGTGGTTTACAGGCTTCTTAAAGCGGCACCCAATGCTATCGCTGACAAAGTGGTGGGCAGACGTGGATTCAAACAAGTAGGGTCACTGACCTCCGCTGAAAGGGGAACCCTCGTCACACTGGCCTGTGCTGTCTCAACCACAGGGAATCGTCTACCTCCATAGAGGCAAATCCCTCTGGGTGGATGAAAGATGTGCACTTTGATGACTAACTGAAACATTTCGTAGAGCATACGAAGTGCTCAAGGGGGAAGCCTTGTTTACTCCTTTTGGACAACCACGAGTCTCATCTGTCCATTGATGGACGCAATTATGCCTAAGAAAATGGCATAATTATGCTGTCATTCCCACCCAATTGCTCTCATCGGCTTCATGCCTTAGACAGGTCTGTCTACATCAACACCGCGTGTGATACCTGGATGAGGAACAATCCCGGGAAGACAATGTCAATTTATGACATTTCTGGGATTGTGGCAATCACCTATCCTCTGGCTGCAAGCCCCTTGAACGTTCAGGCTGGCATTAGGGTGGCTGGGGTACAACCTTCCAACAGGGATGTATTTCTGGAAACCGAGTTTGCACCATCCTACATTACAGATCGCCCCATTCAGAACCCAACCCTACCAGGCCACAGCACCAACCCTGCCCTGCCAGGCCCCAGCAACATTCCAGCCCTGCCAGGCCCCAGCACCAACCTGCCAGGCACCAACCTGCCAGGCCCCAGCACGATGTCAGCCCTGCCAGGCCCCAGCACCATTCCAGCCCTGCCTAGCACAAGCTCAGACACAGACCTGCCCAGTTCTTATGCTAGCACCAGCTTAACCTTGCCCATCAATGCCATTGCTAACAGCGGACTACCAACTCCAGAGGACATCCGGCCATATCCAAAAACTGGATCCCGTAAACCAGCTTGCAAAGGAAGAAAACGGCGCAAAACTAACTGACTTACAGGTGAAGCAGGCACTAGAAATGGAAAAGAATCACAATCTAGTAAAAGGCTGTTTCCCGAAGAAAGAACAAGACAGCAGTTAAAAAAAATTAAATCGTAGAAGAGTCATCATCAGATGAAGAGGAGTGCTTCTGCCTCTTCTGTGTGGAGCCATTTTCAAACAGCCTTCCAGAGGAGACTTGGGTGAAGTGTGTGAGATGCAACAAATGGGACCATGATGTTTGCACCTCAGGCCAGGCAGTTTATGTGTGACAGAACTGTGACTCTGAAAAGGAGTCTGATTAGTCAGATACGGATGTACGTCGTATAGGCTGTTACAAAACGGTGCATCAGTGTGTTTAAACACCACGTCTGTTTTGTTAAGACGTTAAACATTTAAGCAAGTTATCTGCAGCATTACATTCCATTCCGATTCCAACAATTACCGTGGATCGATGTGCACGCCAGAAAACGATAGATTTCAAAGTAAAGTGGTCGTGCCACTTAATTAATGTGTGCTCTGCCAGCATTACTGTTTTGATTGAAAGGCATGATTTGCCAGATTCTCTAGGCATGATTGTTTTTATTTTGAGTTCTTTAATGAAGTTGAATTTGAAATTAAAATCAATATTCACAATTAATTAGTTGTGTTCTTATTTGTTGATAATCCAATGTGACAAATTACCCGCTGATGGGGCAAATTGTCACAAGTGCACACTCTCTATTTAACGGTCTACAACTCTGTACTGAAATAAGATATGAATATGTAATGAATACAAAATATGTTCCCAAGACTTCCTTCTTTCATTTGGTATGACATTTATACCATTGTGATGTATTGTGCCCAGTAAATGTTAGACAGCATGAAAAGTTTGACAACATACCTTTCTCTCCCCTACATATTTTCTGTAGGAATGTAGTTCGTAAAAGTAAGTAAGACTTTCAAGTATTATTACTTTTTGGGACATTGGTGAAGCTCACTACCAAGTATTGTCAATCTGTGCCTGAGTTTGGCACAGAGTCCGTAATGGCAGTAACGGTAATACCTCCTGAGTCTGGTTCCTTGAGGGGACGTCAAAGCCACTCTCAGGCCTACAGCGAGACAGCTGCTGTTTACAAACACATGTAGTCCTTATAAATAGTTTACAGATACATAGAAACTCGGACAACACAAACACTTTTTAAAACAGCATCCACTAATTGCCATAGCGTGGACATGAGAGGTCAGTACACCAAGCAGTAGTAAATGAACTGGTAAAAATGGTAGGTCCTAGACTTACTCTGTCACCGAACATATATAGTTCACTGAGATGTTTGCCAAATAAAGTGTGTTGAATATATTACTCTAAGTATCGGGAGATAACAATCATTTACGTGACTAAGTCCCTTATCATGGCACTTTACACATTCCCACCCACTCGGATGTAACCCAATAAAGACAGCCTGACATCTTGAATCACTGCACACATTTATAGCAGCAGACCCCACCCCCCGCCGCCACTTCCATACCCCACCATGGCAGTCAGTTTGGTCATCAACTTTCCTGATCCACCTTAACAGCTGCAGTCTGAGGCACACAGGCCCCCTCAGTCGACACAGTCAGAGAAGGGAGAGGGCCGTGAACTAGGGCACATCAAAAACGGACCCCTTTCCCTCAAACTAGAGGCACAAATTCGAGAGAGAGAGAGAGAGAGAGTGTAGGCTGGGGCAGAGAGAGACATTTTTGGAAAACTGTGTGGCTGTTAAGGAGTGAAGCCCGCAAAAATCCACCATCGAAGTCCCCAGAAGTCTGACGTCCCCACAAGTTTGACGTCTTCAAGTCTGATCCAAGTGAGGACCTCTGTGCTACTCGTTTCTTCTTTGGACATCTTCTTGTCAGTGTTTCCACGTACAAACTGCACCATGCACAAACGTACGAAGGTGAAGATCACGTTCTTTGTGATCCTGGTGGGTATGGCGTCCATGTTTACGGCGGTGGTGACGGACCATTGGGCCGTGCTGAGCCCGCCGGTGGAGCAGGTGAACGCGACGTGTGAGGCGGCCCACTTTGGCCTCTGGAGGCTGTGTAAGAAGGCCATCTATGTCAGTGAGGCAGACTACAATGGAAAGGGTTGTGGCCCCATCAGCTTACCTGGAGGTAAGACGAGATACACGGAGGCGGCTTATAGCTTGGACCTGAAAATCTGCCCAGTCTGTGTCTATCCTAACCCTGAACCTCTCTATCCAATGTCTGAGGCTACCTAGTGTTACCTAATGTAACACTGACCAATGTGGCACTTTAAAACATTGTCTGTGTCTATAACTATTGTTAAAGTGGATACACACTGACTGCTGATCAAGAAATATGTGCTATCACACAGTATTAAAAACAGTATTTGGATTGTTGGAACAGGCTGGAGAGACCTGCCGTGGCTTTGTATGGGTTTGGTGGAAGGGCGTCAGTTAACTCTTATTAAGGGCATGTTTCAACACTTAGCGGTTAACCATGTCACCAAGCACCAGTCATCTTTGCAATGTGGCCAGCTAATGTTCCTCTTAACCACAAGCCTGCTTGGAAAACTGCTTGTCAGACAAATATTTAACTGAGATATTGGGGCTTCAGAAGCCGGGAAACATTGATGTGTGAGGATTAGCCTATGCTACAATAAATAGCACAACAATAAGACAAACTAAGCTAAGTCAAGCACTTTCAGACTGACCATAATACTTTCAGACTACTCTTGACCTTTTAAAGTCCCAATCCAGCTACTTCCCCACAGTAATTAAATAATGTGGTGTCTCTCTCCCCCAGCTCTTAACAACTTAGAACTCTTGGAAGCTGCAGTATCCCCTGAGTGCCAGCTCTTACAAGTCTAGCTCCAATGCCTTAAAATACACTCTATAATGACTGCAGTTGTCATTTACTCCAATCAAAACAGGACCCAAGGCAGGATTCAATCTGGACCACGGATGATCCGTTTTGTAGCGTGGTCGACATTTAAAAGGTAATTTCCAATTTAGCTGACATCTGCAGCGTTTACTTTGAATGCGATCTCCGCGACTGCGGTAACATTGCCTTTTAAATGGTGCATAGCCTAAAAGGGGCGATCGGATTGAATCCTGGCCAGTGAATGACAACTAACGCTTTCATCCCGCTACACTAACTTGCGATAACTCACATTAAATGTTGTGAGTCAATATCACATTGAGTGAGAAATAAACGCATAGACAGGAAGGGGACTAATTGAGCGGCGCTTGTAAAGGCAATGCGTTTCAGCCATGCGTTTCTTCAGGTTTTTCTGATAATTTATGCTACGTTCAGTCCTGCGTTTCTTCAGGTCTTTCTGATAACTTATGCTACGTTCAGCCTTGCGTTTCTTCAGGTCTTTCTGATAATTTATGCTGCATTCAGCCCTGCGTTTCCATTTGAACGCTTCAATCACCAAAGGTCCCTTGTCCAAACATACACACCTTTACGACAATCTTTGATAGATTCACTGAAGCACGTGCCCACTCCATAGTTAGCTCAGCTATGGGCTTCTGGGAATTTCATTTGTCGACTGGTGCAGGCACTTTCATGGACAGATGGAAATGCCTGGTTGAGGCTCATTTTGTAAACATTCTTGGCTTACCCCTCCTAGCTATAAAGAATCAAGGGATTTATAATGTTAAGCTTGAGGCATTCCCGAACCAACAGCACAGTCAGATAGTGGTAATGCAAGGAACAGCGTTGGGCAGGCTATTTAGGGATTCCCAAACTTGCAGTGTCTTATTAGATACATGGTGTTATGTACCATCAGACATAGGCCTATCATGGATACATTTGGTGGTCAGTGTGGGTGAGATGCTCTTGGCATCTCTCCACGTAGGGCTGGCTTTTACATTGTTGAATGTTAACGCATTGGTGAAACTACAGACAACTCACACTCCTTAACTCTGATCACAAATGAAAAAGCCTAAACTTATTTTTAAATAGTCTTTATGGGGGAAAAACTCAACGAATATCATGTAGCTAAAACTCCCCTTGTTGCTAACGCCACACATACAGTGAGTAATGGTATTGCGTGTGAGAAGTAATGCAGTGGATAGGCGGCAAAATTAATATAACCTTTCTAGTATGTACGAAGCCAGACACCAGGGTTTCATTTGGTATCGCTAGCTCTATTTGCGAATGAATAGCAATATTTTATTATAGCCCCACATCTTCATGAGAGAGATACCAACCATTCTGTCACCTCTAGGATGATGACACTGTCGAAGTGACCCTCCATGAGTTTTGCCATCCGAGTTGGGTGAAAAAATGGAATTACTGTAAAACAGGATATTGATATAATTTACTTCATATGAATACTGTCCAGAACAGCAAACATACAATCTAGGTTAGGGATGTGACGAGATGTTCAGCCGAAGCCAATATAGCAACTGTAACAGAAACAAAGATATCGGTGGGATTTTCTGTTGTGCGCAGCACTATGCAGCTGGCCAATGGAGGATAAATATAGGCTGTGTAAATACCCAGCTGTCCCGGGGTATGAGCTGTGAGGGAGTCAAGTGTGTGCACACCTTCAGAGCCCTACTGAGTGACAAGGCCACCTGCACAAGCCAGGCATAGCCCTTCAACCCCTAACCCCCTCCCTGGCACTGCCCTGCTACCCACCGTCCAAAATTATTTCCCGTCCCCCGGGGGTGGGCTACAAGGGTCCTGGGGTGGGGTAGTCAAAGCCCTGGCATGTAGGCAACCGGGAACTTCAACCACATACCAGTCCTGGGAGGGGCAATCCAGCTGTGGAAGTGCCAATGAGGACTTGTTCCCAATGTTGCATGTTGGTCTTTCTGGTTTGCTTTTCTGTATAGAACGATCTCAATGGGTAGACTATCTAATGGTTGGTTCAATTTCGATTTTAGACGTGAGGTGAAATGTTTGTATTTAACTTGTGTCTCGTATTCATCCTAGCTGGCACCATCGAATACAAGCTAGAGTCGTCTGGGGGGATTTTTCTGGGTGGGTCATTTTCAGCTACAACACAACACATGCTGCTAGCTATAGCCTATGCAACAGGCAAAGAGAATGAAAACACGGGCTCAGAGAAATGCCTAACATACCACCTTATGTTGATGATGGCTGTTAATAGACAGGCAGACAAACTCACTGTGAAGCACCTCAGTACAACAAGAGTCGAGGCTTATTCTAAACGCCTCACCTTCTTAAAGACAGATGTAGGATTCTTTAGTAGTGTGTGGTGTTTCTGTTTTGAGCAAGTCTGCTAATTGATACGACGTTGACTTGCCAGTTCAGTTCCATCGGGTGCTCTTACTTATCGTCTCCTTGAGATGTTGACGAAGTGGCTCTTAGTTAGAGTGCGGTTTGGACTCCTCTATTCGCACTGAAATATATATACCCTGTTGGTGTGGAGAGGCCTTGGGTGTCACTGGGATGTTACACGGTGGGACAACCCTGGCATTACTAATCCACTCACTGATAGACAGAGCATTGTCTGGACATGTGAAAAGGTTCCAGGGTGGAATGAATACAACACAAAGAGAGCCATGGCATCTAGTAGTGTGGGGCTATATTCATGGATGTGGATAGACATGGGGGAGCCTAACCAGTCCTTATAGAGACCTGGGTTTGAATTCCAAGCACATATACTGTAAGTCTTTTCTACCCATCATTAGAGACTTTTTGAGTGTCCTCCAATGCCATTAGAGAGCACAACGGCACAGACCGTGTGTGTGTGTGTCCAAGCGAGCGTGCATGTGTGCTTGCCTGCCTGCGTTCATAGTTTGTGTGTGTGTGTGCCAACCTGACTGACTGCTTTCATATTGTGTGTGTGTGTGTGTGTGTGTGTGTGTGTGTGTGTGTGTGTGTGTGTGTGTGTGTGTGTGTGTGTGTGTGTGTGTGTGTGTGTGTGTGTGTGTGTCTAAAGGTGAGGATGGGAGTGCATAATGAGAACATCAAAAGATAATGAGGCGAGCAACGCCTCCGCATAATTGGCATAATCCCTGGATTTAGTGTTTCAATTAACAAACACAGAAAGACAACGACACAGCCCCAATGCCTGTTCAAGCTTCTCAGCCCACGCTGCATCTCTCCTCTCAGCGCAATGAAAGGGAACTTGGTCTTCAGCATGATGACAAGAACCATAATGGACCAGAAGGGATTCTTAACACAGGAGTTTGTGGTGCGGAGAGGTACTACCGAAGCTAGGACCGAGGCTTTTGTTTAAGGGGTGAACGACTTAAAATGGCTGGGTTGAGCAGAGGTGACTCAGCAATTTACCTTTTAAGGACCGAATGTACTCTGACTCTTCTATAAACTCTCTCTCTCTCTCTCTCTCTCTCTAAACCAAAACATTGAATTCTGCCTCCCTTTCATTCCCCTGCCCGCCTTACACAATAAAAAGAGCAGACAAGCCAGTTGCTAAGTAACCACTTCTGTGTTTTCCCTTGATGGCCAGTCTCTGTCCTCATTCACAAAAACATCCTCTATGTGTGAGAGTCAAAACATTAAAACATTTAGATCTCTTTTCATGGTCCTTTACCTTACCAAAACCAAGGTTTTTCCCAGCGGGCAATACTGGTTGCAATTTAGGTTTTTATGACATCATTGTCAGGTTGTATACTAGTTGTATAAGAATGTTTTGTGAACAGCTTTTTAAGTAACCAGAAAAATACATCTTTATCTGGTGGAAATCTGGTGCTCTGACTAGATAACAACCAAAATGTGACATATTTCACTTTACGTTTTCATCCTGTCCTGAAAAATACATCTTTACCTGGTTGTAACACAGACCAGTTGGTTGTACTCTGATTATATGATGTCTCCTCAACCAGAAAACCAGTTTACACCAAGAAAATTAAGTCATTAAGACATCACGTTCCAAATTTGGTCTGCTGGGTTCTACTCAAGAAAGAGTGCTTTGCTGGTGCCATGTATGGGCGCCAAATCCAGGTAATTGAACATGAACATTCTTTGTGTATCTTTCTTTATTGGCCTTCTCTGAGTAATGAATCCAAACTGGCAACCCCACCCACCACTAACTCGATCTTCCTGGGTGTCCTGGGAGAAGAGGAATTATCTCCAGCCCATGTGTATGTGTGGATATGAGGAACACTGGAGCCGATGTGATAACATGCTTATCTCACATAATTCTACATGAAAGCCTGTCACTTACTCCTCCGTGGTCCCTGTAGTTGGCCCAGCACATTAGATGCCACGTATCTGATGCAGAGCAGGCCTCTCCCGTGACAGAACAGAGTTGAGCGGCGACTGAAGTTTCCCCTAACCTCTGAGAGACGAGACACAGCAGTCTGCCGCCGCCGTTTACAAATATAGTTTCCCTGGCGAATGGATGTTTTGACGTTCTGGCTTAGCATCAAAGCGTAGAGCGATACTCCTAGCCCTCTGCAAACGCTGTGATCGTATTCTGTGGGTCAGCTTTTACTTGTGCTTAGCACGGATCCCCAGGGGTTAGCACATTGGGCCTAGCAAAGTGAATGGGATGCCCCTATCGGCTGATTCAAGTTAGGGGAAGCTAAAAATGATAAAGAATTGCATGCATCTAACGTAAAATAGCCTTATTCCTAATATGATGAGTAGATTGGATAGTCATAAACTAGGCTAATAATATAACTAACTCACTGTTCGCAAAAAAATACCGTTCTGCTTTTATTTTCTTTCTTTGCACACGTCCAGAGCCCGGCCCCAGCTAGATGTTCATTTGAATGAGGATCCGAAAGAATCTGAAAAAAATGCCATTTATTAACATATTTCATGCAATTCTACGACACTTTCGTCACTTTCGTCTCCAAAACTGGAGACTAGCAGAATCTTTAATGCCACAAAAATGACAGGCTACTCCGACAAAACTCAGATCAATAAAAACGTCTTGACTGAAACCATCTAATCGAGGCCAATGAAAAGGGGAGACAACAGGCTTTGACTTTTAACTAGCCTGGAGGAAGAAGTGATTGTCCTTACTGGAGCAGGGACCCAATGAATAAGACAGTGAATATGCACACTCCCCGGGGATATGGCCGATGGTCTCCGCTATAGAGTCCCAATAAAATAGGCTACTGTTCGCTCAATAGCCTATTGTGAGTTGAGAATTTTGATAGCCTAACTTCACTGACAGGCGCAAATCAACAATCAGCTATTTGATATGCTGCGCAGCCTTGCCCAAATTGCGCGCTTCCCAACTGTAGGTTATGCCCTGGCCTTGGGATTTAAAACAATCCACAGCTATTTATCAAAAAGAAGCGAATCGTCCCCTGTGGCTAAATCATGCTCTCTGGTGTAGTGTTTTGAAGGAATGTATTTATTTTTGTATACACAGGAGTAATTATATCATTTTGGCAAGTTCAATTAAATGTACTTCCTATTGGATGCGCCGCTTATCGATTCCCAACATAACCTACACTAACAAAAAATCAGACACTGTCAATCAACATGGTGCAGATAGATACGGGTTTTATGTTGTGTTACATCGCAACTACAGAATGCTTATTCATCGGTACCATAAAAAAACATTTAAAGGTAGTGCAGGTAGAAAGCATCAAAATCCTTTCATCGTTTTTATGAAGTTAGCGTCTTTACATTTGTGGAAGACTCGTAAAACAGTTGTTGGTAAGCACATTGGTCTATTATGCTACTGTATTTCCGAAGTGGTGTGCATCTGTTATGAAGTAAATATAGCTATTTTCACGATTGTTTAGTAACTTCTGTGATGTTCCGTGTATTGATGAGAAACTGCACATTGCCTGATGTGTTAGGATCTGAACCTCCAGCTAACTGTGTCTTCATGTCTCCCACAGCGGAGAACTGCACTTACTTCAAACACTTCACTCCAGGGGACGAGTCGGAGATTTTTGAAGTCAAAACCCAGAAAGGTAAAGTTTATTTTGTGCCTCATCCATACACAAGTTAATAATGGCCTAACAAACACACCATGATTCTGTTTTGTAACTTTCATGTACACTGAGTGTACAAAACATTAGGAACACATTCCTACTATTGCCTCTTACTTTCGCCCTCAGAACAGTCTCAATTCGTCGGGGCAGGGACTCTTCAAGGTGTCGAAAGCGTTCCACAGGGATGCTGGCCCATGTTGACTCCAATGCTTCCCCCAGTTGTGTTAAGTTGGCTGGATGACCTTTGGGTGATGGACCATTCTTGATACACATGGGAAACTTTTGAGTGTGAAAAACCCAGCAGCATTGCAGTTCTTGACACACTCAAATCAGTGCGCCTGGCACCTACTACCTTACCCCGTTCAAATGGCACACATACACAATTTATGTCTCACTTGTCTCAAGGCTTAAAAACCCTTTAACCTGTCTCCTCCCCTTCATCTACACTGATTGAAGTGGATTTCACAGGTGATAAGGGATCATAGCTTTCACCTGGATTCCCCTGTTCAGTCTACGTCATGGAAAGAGCAGGTGTTCCTAATGTTTTGTACACTTCATTTATACACTATATATACAAAAGTATGTGGACACCCCTTCAAATTATTGGAATAGGCTATTTCAACCACACCTGTTGCTGACAGGTGTATAAAATCAAGTACACAGCCATTCAATCTCCATAGACAAACATTGGCAGTAGAATGGCCTTACTGAAGAGCTCAGTGAACTTCAACGTGGCACCGTCATAGGATGCTACCTTTCCAACAAGTCAGTTTGTAAATGTCTTCCCCTGCTAGAGCTGCCCCAGTCAACTGTAAGTGCTGTTATAGTGAAGTGGAAATGTCTAGGAGCAATAACGGCCCAGCCTCAAAGTGGTAGGCCACAAAAGCTCACAGAACGGGGCCGCAGAGTGCTGAAGCGCGTGGCGTGTAAAAATCATCTAAAATCATCTCTCCTCGGTTGCAACACTCACTACTCAGTTCCAAACTGCCCCTGGAAGCAACGTTAACACAATAACTGTTTGTCGGGAGCTTCATGAAATGGGTTTCCATGGCCGAGCAGCCACACACAAGCCTAAGATCACCATGCGCAATGCCAAGAGTCAGCTGGAGTGGTGTAAAGCTCGCCGCCATTGGACTCTGGAGCATTGGAAACCTGCCTCTGGAGTGATGAATCACGCCTCACCATCTGGCAGTCCGATCGACAAATCTGGGTTTGCCAGATGCCAGGAGAACGCTACCTGCCCCAATGCATAGTGCCAACTGTAAAGTTTGGTGGGGCTGTTTTTCATGGATCGGATAGGCCCCTTATTTCCAGTGAAGGGAAATCGTAACACTACAGCATACAATTACATTCTAGACGATTCTGTGCTTCCAGATTTGTGGTAACAGTTTAGTGAAGGCCCTTTCCTGTTTCAGCATGACAATGCCCCCTGTGCACAAAGCAAGGTCCATACAGAACCCCATCGAACACCTTTGGGATGGATTGAAACGCCAGCTAATGGAAAGTCTTCCCAGAATAGTGGATGTTGTTATAGCACGAAAGGGGGGACCAATTCCATATTAATGCCCATGATTTTGAAACGAGTTGTGCAGGTGTCCACATACCTTTGGTCATGTAGTGTATCTTCAAGAACAGAAGAAGTGTATTCTTTGATGTCCTTCTGACAGAATGTTTCATAAGAGAAGATTCAAAGGGAACAGTCATAAGAAAATAGGCAACTCGGGACATGAAACATGGGTGGTGAATAATACAAGCCAAATTGGATATATCTCAACTCAAACAGTCCATGGTAGGCGAAAGGCAGTCCTGCCTGTTGTCTCTTAAGTTTCATGGACAAATGCTAATAAAAACAAACGCACAAAGACCCAGACATACTGCTTCATTCTAAGCTTTCTAAGATTTGGTCATTCATAGAATTTGTCCATCAGCCTTGAATTAATTTCAACACAAGCAGAAATATTTAAGAATATAGAGTTTTCCCAGGATACCAAGTCAACTGCGTGAATGGAACCTCATGTGACAGAGCTAATCCCTGTCACCGCCCATTCCCTTCTCTCCTGGATATTTTCCTTCTCCCATCTCCCCAATAGCCCCCCTTAGTGACCATGTCAGTACTGTGCACATGCTTGGCCCATTAGAGACATGTACTCTCACATATGACAGGACTTCCATGTGATGCACGTAAGGGCGCCAAGCACATGCAGGGCCTTGTCAGACCCAATCAGTAGGGTGTAAATCAGAATAGATTTACGCACACACACAGCTATGTCTTACTATACTTGTGAGGGCTTTTTGGGGACCAACAATTGATTCCCATTCAAAATCCTATTTTCCCTAACCCCTAAATTAACCTTAAACCTAACCCTAACCCTAATTCTAACCCTAAACCCTAAGCCTAAAATAGCCTTTTTACAAGTAAGGACCTGCAAAATGTCCTCACTTCTCTGAATTTGAGTTGGTTTACTATTCTTGTGAGGTCTTTTGGTACTCAAGTATAGTAAAACATGTACACACACGCACCCTTTAAGCCCCCTATGGTCCTTTGAGACCCCACTTTCAAAGTCACTGAGATCTCTTCTAGCCATGGTAGCCAAAATAATGGGCAACTGGGCATTTTTATACATGAACCCTAAGCATGGTGGAATGTTTTAATTGCTTAATTAACTCAGGAACCACACCTGTGTGGAAACACCTGCACTTACTTTATATATACTTTAAGTGTTTCCTTTATTTTGGCAGTTACCTGTATATTGGTTTATACTCTACAAGAACCAAATTTGTGTATTCTTTGATGTCCTTTTGACAGAATGTTTCATAAGAGAAGATTCAAAGGGAGAGTCATAAAAACAAATAAGCAACCTGTGATGTGAAACATGGGTGGTGAATAGTACAAGCCAAATTGGATACATCTCAACTCCATGCTAGGTGCAAGGCAGGGCTGCCCACTGTCTCCTAAGTTTTATGGAAAAATGCTCACAAAGAGCCTGACATACCCCTTCATTCTAAGCTTTGCACACATGACCAATGTTGCCTTGGGGCTGGATTCAATCCGCAACGCCAAAGTTCAGTGCTACAGCGCGATTGAAATTTAAAGGTAATTTCCGATTGAGCCGACTTATGGAGTCCTAACTGTCAATGCAGTCTCCGCTGACGCCTTTACTCTCCTAACGCGCATCTCTTCAGCGCTACGGATTGAATGGGGCCCTTGGTCTTTGTTAGCATTTGTCCATCAGCCTTGGTTTCAACACAAGCAGAAACATTGAAGTATATGGAGTTTTCCCAGCATACCAAGGGACGAGGCCAAGTCAACTGAATGGATAGCCAGCTAGCATATTTGGTTCCTAGGAAATTATGGAAACGTACGTTTTTGATTTCCCATTGGTTCTGCGAACGTAGCCATATGTTTCCTGACTGGTAGAACTGAACATTTTTTAAATGTTAATAATTTAGCCTGTTCTGATAATTTAGCCTGTTCTGGGAATGTTAGTTTAGGTTGCAGGGAGGTTCTGAGAACATTTTAATATGGTTCCCTGAAAGTTTTCCGTTTTTTTAAAATTTATTTATTAACAGAAATTACTGGTTATTTTGAGTTTTTTTTATTATGACTTCCTTAACTTTCCCTGAATGTTTCAAGAACATGGAAAACTTGCTTAGGCATTAATCATGCAAACACATTTATTTTTTATCAATGTATGGCGTCAGTGAGATTCAAACCTATGATCTTCTGTTCTCTATCCATGGAATTAGTCCACTGCGTCACCAGGACGGAGATAGCATGCCATGTTTTACAATACCAGATTTTACATGGCAAAAAAAGAAAACACAAAACAGACAACTCTATAGTCCTTTAAAACCTACTTTTGTTAAATATTGTGTGCTATAGCTTCGAAAATAAGCAAATGTGACTCTAGGTCACAACATAAGACTTCTTGTATCCAACATTAGGAAGGTTTCCCTCAAGAAATTTTGTCTGCTTCCTAATTTGTTTCCTTTTCTTCCTTACTTCCTAGTATTGCGATACTGGTATCGTGACAACATTACTAATGTTTTCTTGTGGTTTTTATGGAAAGAACATGACTTGCGGAAAACGTTATGCTGAAGTACTGAAATTCCCATAAAAAAAAACATATGGTTCTCAGAATGTTGTGCGTTAGCTGGGTATACGATCTGGCAGGTAGCATCAATGGAACTCCATGTGACAGAGCTAATCCCGCTCAATGCCCATTCCTTTCTCTCTTGGACATTTTCCTTCCCCCATCTCTCCACTAGCCCCCTCTGTGACCCTGCCAGTACTGTGCACGTTTGGCCCATTCAACGTATATACTCTCACATATGACAGGACTGCTAAGCACATGCAGGGCCTTGTCAGACCCAATCAGTAGGGTGTAAATCAGAATAGATTTACGCACGCACACACACACGTTTTTTTATAGTTTATGATGTCAGTCAGTTTCTAACATGGTTTTTGGGGACCCACCTTTCCCATGGTCCTATCAAATGAAATAAACACATCACATTTTTTATTTTATATGTAGAAGATACATCTGACATCAGATTTGTTCTTCATATTGAAATAATATGCGTGTAAAATTCACAGGCTTGTAAGGACATATGGTTTATAAGGACATTGTGTATATGAGTACATATAAGGAGAGATGTAATGGATATTTGCTCAAATGAGCAATAAGAAGCAGTAGACTGTCCCAGAGTAATTGCCTCTTGTGCTTCTGAACGAGCATTGCTGGTGTGAGACTGGCTACTGCCAATCTGTGATGTAAATATTTTCAACCTTTTCTGTAAAGAAACGTAAAAACAGTTCGCATAGATGAAGAGATACGAGCATGTCACTGTTTTGACGTCCAGGTGACCATGACAAAACCTTCTGATGTTCCAAAGACGTCCTAACGTCTCATTGGGAGTCCTGCAATAAGAGCTATGATGCTAATATTTGTGTAAACTCTTCCGAATTGTAATATGTGGGTGTCAGTGAGTAGGCTGATGCACCATTTCATTGGTGCACACACAATAGGTAAAGCTATATGAATGTTTAATACGTACAATAAGCTGAACAGTGAGGTGATATCACACAGTCAAAGAGCCACTGAACACGCTGATTGGCACGTGTGTTTCTGTTGCTCATCAGAAAGAAAATAGATTTCAGTCTTGGTGGTGTGTTTCCTGACCGATTCTGCCTTTGGTTAATGATGTTTGTCCATTATGAGACACTGTGGACGCGGGAGCCTATTTCACTTCCTCAAAATTCCCAGAATGAATCTAAGAACTCAAGAAATCGGTAATTAATGTTGATGTTTTTGCCGAGGGTGTTTTAGTTGTGCAATTTTACATCTAAGGTATATGGTGCAGTATTTTGCAAGTAAAAAAATGCATGACGTGTTGTCTTATGTAAACAAAGTCGGAGCTGCTGGGCAGGTCTGTCTCACTGTCTATGCTATTGGATATCACTGCAGCTGTTCACCCCATGTTAGTGGGAAAATGGACATCGTCAAATCAAAACCCAACCTTCATTTACCCGTTGTGACGCACGGACGTTCCAAACTCTTTATGACTAAAATGATCCTATTTATACTTTGTAGTCAATTTTGACACTAAAATAACTGTTTCTGACTGATACCGATGCCACATAGGCCGTTTTTATAAAAGGGATTTGTTGCTTTTTAAAGGAAGTCGCTCATTAAAGTCCTGCAAAAAAGCATGGTTTGAGGACTAACAACATGGTGTTTGTTGAATTACATGAGTACATGTCTCAACACGGTTTATGACAAAATACACATTTGTTTTAAAGCAACAAGCAGAGTGTGTCTGCAGCAGGTCGGGAGAGAGGTGCAGCATTTCAGAGGGAGAAGGATACAGTGTATTGCGGGGTGAGCAGTGGCCTCTCTCTTATTGCAGGACTTTGACTGTGAGAAATAACCTTCACAGTCAGTCTATTGTGTGTATTGGAAATTCATATTGCAATGTACATCCTTACCTATGAAGTGTGGTATCAGCCTAGTGAGTAACAACCACAGATTACAATTCTAAAGATTTTACACAAATATTAGCATCATAGATCTTATTGCAGGACTTTGACTGTGAGAAATCACCTCCCCAGTCAATCTATTGTGTGTATTGAACATTCGTAATGGACTGTAAAATCCTGCAATAATATTATGACGCTAATATTTGTGTAAACTCTATGGAATTGTAATCTATGGGTGTCACTGAGTAGGCTGATACCCCATTTCATGGGTGCACACTCGAGGTGAGGCTGTACATTCCAATATTAATATTTAACACACACAATAGGTTGACTGTGGAGGTAATTTATCACAATAAAAATCCTGAAATAAAAGCCATGACACTAATATTTGTGTAAACTTATAATATATTTACACAAACACACACATCTCATGCAAATGCTAGCCCCAGAGACAGAAATAGCCCTTGAAATGCAGCACTGACCCACTCCAAATGCCCATTGGTATTCTTCACTCAATAAACCAATGGTTACCATTTATATGGAACATGGCCATAGAGCTACGATCCAGCGCTGTCAGTACGACTAGCCACAGGCAGATCCAGCTGAGCAGCGTAAACAGAGCTAAACTGAAAGTGCCACTGGGATAACAATCACTAAAGCACCAATAGAGCGTAAAATATATATTTTAGCCCATACTGGAGACATTAAACCACTGATCCAACCTACTCTGAAACCACTCACCCCTCTCTTTGGGTTTTCAAAGGGGAAGAGAGCTAGCACTCCAGCAGGATATAGCATGATTCCAGAACTACTCAAGGGGTGAGAGCCACCATCCTCCCCAAGCATGAGATGAAGGGGAGCCCCCGAGGCGAGGCTCTCCCCTGGGCACCGATTCTAGGAGAGCAGGCGCAAGATCAAAGCCTGAACTCCTCCATCCACATTACAACACCAACATAACTAGAATGGCTGGTTAAGCAGCTTGGAATAACAAGTCACTCTTCCCTACCACAGATTTCTCTGTACCAGTAAACAACTTAAAGCGCAATGTCATTTCAAATGTAGTTACTTCATCCTGTTAGTTAGTTTGATTGATTCAGGTAGTTTTGACTGATGGCAGATTCCATCAACCAAGTGAAATTCCTTATCATGCTTCACACTCCTGTTCAGAGAGAGCTGATCATTTTTCTAAATCTTTAATTGTTCTTTTCTGTGACTGTACACAACCTCATGTACTGTATAATGAGGTGACAAACTAAATTGGTCTGCACACGTAACAATTCAGTTAGGCCCCGTCAACTATTTTCTCAGGCAGAAATTAAAACCTAATTAAAAAATCCACATAAGCGTTTGCACATCCAGTTACGCCCAGCGCTGCAATGTAATGAAATATCATTTATATAATTCAGCTGGAGGCATAAGGACTCCTGTTGCTCTGGAATAAAACAATCTTTCTTGGTAAGCCTCCTATCGGCCTTTGGCTGATTTATATACACATACAAAGAAATTAATCCCCACAACCCACCATAATGACTTTTGCTTACCTTTTAGTGTACTGTAACGTAAAATGAAAACAAATTAGAGTATTGAAAGTTAATTCATGCAGATCCAGTTTAGAGAGGTTTTTTGGTGTTATAGGATGGAGGAAAGTAGCACTCTACAAATGTATAGGTTGTACAATTGCTTAAGATAGAAGTTGCCCTTAACCACAGATCTAGGATCAGATTACCCTTCCCTCAATCCTAACCTAAACCATTAGTTGGATGGAAAAAATGTCTGACCCTGTATCAGTGGTTAGGGGAAACTTTAACCTCCTATGTTGTGTATTTATGTACTTTGTAACTCGGTTAGTAGAGCATGGTGCTTGTAACGCCAGGGTAGTGGGTTTTATTCCCAGGACCACCCATATGTAAAATGATTGCATGCATGACTAAGTCACTTTGGATAAAAGCATCTGCTAAATGGTATACTATATTTTATATATATTTTATATATATATATATTATTTTCATAGGTCAGGGGTCATCTTGAAGTGACCTCTATTTACGCTCTTTTCAGAGTACAATATCTCGGCAGCGGCCATCGCCATCTTCAGCCTGGCCTTTATGATCCTGGGCACCTTGTGTCTCCTGTGCTCCTTCAAGAAAGGGAATGACTACATCCTCAAACCTGCCGGAATGTTCTTCGCTTTCGCAGGTAAGACCAGACAAGCAGATAACACATTACCTTTGTAATCTTTTGGTTGTACTGTTATCAATGGGTTAAGGGAACAGATACAGTAATACAATCATAATGTAGTATAGCAAATTATAAACAAATACTATCGGATTTACCTGCTTACCTGTGATTGGAGGTCATCACCGATAACCCATCCTCCTCTCTCCCTCTCCGCCCAATCGCAGGCCTGTGCGCCATCATCTCAGTGGAGGTGATGCGTCAGTCGGTAAAGAGGATGATCGAGAGCGAGGACACCATCTGGATAGAATACTCCTACGCCTGGTCCTTCGCCTGTGCCTGCGCTGGCTTCTGCCTCCTCTTCCTCAGTGGCCTTGGCCTCCTCGTGCTCTCCATGCCCCGCATGCCCCAAAACCCCTGGGAGTCCTGCATGGACGCTGAACACGAAGTGGAGTAATAGACAGAGAGGGATGAGAGGAGGAAGAGTGACACTATTTAAATTGGACTGCTTGGGAGCAGTCCAATGTACCGAATGAAAAATACAAGTAAAATGGGTTTCCATCGCATTTTCAACTCTAATGACGACAAACATTGTTGCATTATGTGGCAAATGGGCCGATCTGGTCTTGGCACGTGCACTTTAGCCAACAGGTCGCAGATACAGTGCAGGTAGGGTACCTACATTTAAAGATTGTTATGGATAAGAGCGATAAAAATGTTATTTGTCAAATGGCACTCTCACCATCGTGTGAATCTCATCTTAACTTATTTCGTCTGTAGCCTAATAAACAGCCTGCTTTCCCGAGTCATAGTGGGAGGACCACACAGCATACAGTATCATCGCGTGACTCCCAAGTTTACTTCGATATGATGCTTATTATATAAATATTTGCAGATAAAAGGCATTTCCACTGCCATTTCTCACATAATTAATTTGACACAAAAACATCCCATGTCCAACGAGCAAATTGTCTGTTTTATAAAATTGTAGAGGCATTTCCTGTTTCCATCAGCCCAGTCGTGACTTTTTTCAAGTGTCAAGTAATTCATCAGCATGAAATGGTTGGATGGAAACCTGGTTAATTATACATTTTGACATGTTATTTAATGGTATAAATAGTAATGGATTGACATTAGACCTATGAATTCACCTTTTCTGTACTGTGTGTTTCGTATGATAATTCTGAACATAAGTCAATCAGTTTATATCTGTTATTTTCAGGGCATCAAGCACATGCAGTGAATTTATGTCAAATGTATTCAGGCAGATTAAGCTAAACCAGGAAATTGTTAGAATCAGATGCCAAATTATTACTTCATGAATATGTATTTAATATTCTTACAACTCCTTAAAAAATAAAAAAATAAATCACAGCATACGTAACACTTCTTTACATCACAATTAGTGTTATCAAAATGATCAGTTTTAATTCTAGAATTTAGTTTAAAAAAATAATATTTTCAGTTTTCAAACGGACTTACTTGTAAAGGAATAATACATGGGTGTGACAGCAAATTGGAGAAGCAAATAATGCTGTCTGGTGGGTTTAGTGTGCATACCAGGCAGAATGCTAAACACCAACAGTCTCTGAACCACTGAATGCTTGGGTTGCCATGTTGGAAAAGGTTCAGTTCTAGCAGGTGCACACCAAACACTAAACCCCCCACCCAACTTTTTAGAGCTGAGCACATCATGGCAGCCCAATTTCTTTGATTATTTGATCCCATTCAATTTGGTGGAACCAAACGCTCTTTTTTTAATTAAGGTATCAATTTCTGATTTTAGTTAGTGTCTGATGCATTTCACTTAGAACTCGCAAGATACTCAGCCAACACTTTCAGTGTCTTTCAGTTCAAATGGTCAGGGAAAAACTCAGAGCCTTAATATGTACCATCTAGATCCAGTATATGGCTTTAATATATATATATTTTCCTAATGTCCAGTCTTTTCAGCCAAACTAAACTGGACTGCTCTCCCATGTTGCCGTTTCTATCTTTGGCTTCTATGGACAGGCAGGAATTAGGTGTACATTCTTTTATGTTATGGATGATAGTGCTCTTGTATTTACTCAGTGGAAGTGTTAAACTAGGAGTATTTTTGATACAGAAATGTACATTACTAGTGTCACAAAACAAGCTTGCAAGTTCTAAGACCATTGCTTTCCCCATTTGGTATTTGATTGAATAGATGAGGACAGTTGATGAAGGTATTGACACTATGGTACTTAAACGCTACATAAGACCGCATGAATGTAGCAGATTAAAACTTGCTTAGCCATCTCATCTGTCCTTGTCTGTTAGAACTAGCTTTTGGTACGCAATGATGGATTACAGTACAGTGGTTGTCTTTAGTTCTGTGTACATGTTATGATAACCATAAAACTATGCATTTCTAATGAAAATAAATTTCACTGATATCGAGCTTTGATGAAAGCCAGTTTCCTGCATCTTTTTTTACTTAACCTTTAACTAGGCAAGTCAGTTAAGAACAAATTCTTATTTACAATGACGGCCTTGGAACAGTGGGTTAAGTGTATTGTTCAGGGGCAGAACGACAGATTTTTACCTTGTCGGCTCGGGGATTCGATCTAGCAACCTTTCGGTTACTAGTCCAACGCTCTAACCACTAGGCTACCTGCCGCTCTCTCATCCTTCTCTCCTGTATACAAGACACCTGGGTCGTGTTCATTTAGGCAGAAAACGGAAGAAACGGGACGGACTACCTGGACTTGCCCAATAAGAAATGCTCATTTTGTTTTCTGTTGCAAAATGTTTTCCTTTGCGTGTCCCGATGAACACAAACCTGTTTTGAGAATAAAGCCTTGCAGCATGGTCATGGGGGAAGGGGGTGAACTGGTTACTGTTGCTGGGAACCCTGCTGGGAACCTGCGCTGGTCATTGGCAGGAATGACAGCATGGTCTGTGGAAGCACCCCCTCACTGGTGATGAAAGAGGAGCAAGAGCACCCTCCCTGTCCTTCCCCACATCAGAAAGAGTCCAGGCTTTTGATCCGGATCTTTTCAGTCTACGGTCCCTTGATGGGTTCATTTAGATTCCAAACTCACAGCCGGGGTTAGTTTGGTGGCAAGAGAAGGGGGAAAAGAGGGAGCAAACGGAGAATGTATCAAAATCGAAAAGAGAAACATTGAGGAAAAATACTTCAGCGCTGCCTCGGTTGATTCTAAGCCAATAGTAGCATCAAAATGCCCAAGACACAAGTCTATTGGCCTTGGGTCTTGAGTGGAAACTGTTGGGGTACTGTACACAACTAGCAGCAGTTATGGGTAGGGGGCCTATGCACCTGTGGAGGCACCGGTTGAGACTGCTAGGGATAAAGCGGTCCTAAGACAGATACAGTGTTGGGGTTGTGTTCCTCAGGGGCCACATTACTTCTGAGTGAGATAACAAGTCATATAACTTTTAATGGCAAACACAAGACACTCAGCGACTTAATGAGAGTAAAGTCAATTGCGTAACCCTTCGGTTCCTTTTGTGGGATATTGAGCCACATGGTGTGCACTTCCTTTCCACACAGGGAAATCACTCAGAGCAATAAAACTACCTCATCCAATCCAACAATTGAAGTATGTCTCTGCAATAAAAACAATAGTAACTGATTCAATAACACTTTAATAGAGAAACACATTAAAAAAAAAAAAAATTAAATAAAACCTTTGAAACAAAGTCTAAATCCTTTATCATGACCACCACCAATTGAATTGAAAAGAGTGAAAGGGAAATATTCATCATTATGTAGCCCACTCGTGTGGATCCAACGGAGGGGTAACAGTTAACAGGTGTGCCATTGATTTACTGTGGGAGGGGAAGAAACAGAGGAGACTGGAGACAAGATGGACGACAACAGGAGATGTGGTTTTACAAAAAGGCTGAACAGAGTGCTCTCTACTGGCTGGGCAAAAGGCTGCTCCCACCACAAAAACATCCGTTCAAGTTAGGCTTGTTTTAGTTGTTTTACGAAAGCAACGTGAGGAACCTTCGTAAGCCACTTACAATGATATGTGACTGGGTCTGGGTGGAGGCTAACTGACATTCAAACTCTGTTGACGACAAACAAATTCAAAGCTTCTGTCTCGATACAGTCAGTCAGGTCACGAGTCATGACACGGCACAAAAGTTTTGATTT
Source organism: Brachymystax lenok tsinlingensis (assembly GCA_030435695.1). Lineage (NCBI taxonomy): Eukaryota > Metazoa > Chordata > Actinopteri > Salmoniformes > Salmonidae > Brachymystax > Brachymystax lenok. The sequence continues at coordinate 4,752,140 of CM059812.1, read as the reverse complement.
TGATAGTGAGTAAGCAATAATGAAGTCCTGAAAAAAGGTGGAGGTATAGACACAAGCACAGACCTACTATTACTTACTCCTGGACAAGATTATTAAGAACAAACAGAATGGCTCAATCTCTTATGGTTTGGATTTTACACAAATACAGATCGGACACTGCAGAAATTGTGAGGAATAAGTCTTGCACAATTCAGAGATTAACCAACAACTAATTTGTGGAAAACTGATTCAAATTTGATATCCACTTCTTTGTAAAGATTTTCAAAAGCTTATATGTGCCCTGTATGTCGGAGAGCAACTTTTGCCCAGCAAAATAATTTGGAGGAAAAACAACTCTTACATGAGCATTACATAATTAATTGTTAGTAAAATATACTTTTTTGTTCATAATGTCACAAGTCATTGTACACATCAAATAATATACCAAAATGTTACTTTGTAGAGAGAGAACAAAAACATTTTTATTGTTGTTGCACAAATCAATAAACTATTTGATAAAACCAGGGATATAAACAAGCCGTGTCATCTTGGCATGCACAGTCTTACATGAAAAATAAAAATTGTCGAACCACAAAGCACCGCTGAAATTAAAATATCTTTTAAAACGGATTTAGCGAAAAAACTGAACCAAGGACAAATAATTCCTGCAACAAAAACAACTTTGTAAAAGCAGCCAGACACCATCTTATAAAAATGAATTAAAAAAGTTACATTACTATAAGATGCTGTGACTGCCAACACGGTCCATGTCCATTTTTGTGAGTTGATTTTGTGAATTTGCATAATTAAAAAAGGGCATACCTCTTCTTTTAAACAGCTTCTACAAAATTGAGGCACTCCCTAAACCTTGGTTTGTAAATACCTAGAAAATGCATATTTACAATTATGTTTTTTGTTGTTGTGATGAATCTAAAATTCACAACCTCTTGAATCTGGAAAATTCAAATAAACTGAAGTCCCCGTAAATGTTTTAATGATCGTTTCAACTATGTTTAAGAGGAGATATTTTTCATTCCAACTAGATTTGCTTCCTGAATAGCTGACAGCATGTTTGACTCAAAAAAAAGAAAAAACAAAAAACTTCTGATTGACGGGCTCATACATTAAAATGAATGACTAAATAGTTACATAAAATGTACCAGTTAGAATCCAAGGGTCTTTTATTACAATATACTGAAACAAACCATTAACCAATTAAATATATATATTTGATGGGGGAGAAAAGGCTGCAACACAAACAAATCATGAAAAGTTAAGAGAAAATGGTACCAGTAAATGTGACAACTGTGGCTATTACACACAACAAATCATTTACCAAGTCAATCAAAATCAGTCACAAATTTGCATTTGATAATAATCATCAATAATTGTCATAATAATTTTATCCTACAGGCAATTTATTTTTTGCGTGTGCACACCATACAAATGTATAAAGATTAGACAGCTTGATGATGGTCGTTTGCAAATTATTTTACAAAAATGCAAATAGATTTCACTCACAAGATACGTGTCACCCTAAAAACAAAATACCTCACTGAATGGAATGCACATCAGAAAAGTCCTACAAAACGCCGGAAACAATTTTTTTCTTCTTTTGTAGTTAAAATAACCCACACTGATTGCATTTATTTGTTAACAATTGAAACATTTTGAGTCGTCAAAATAAAAGCATCATCTTTTTTTTTTTTCTCTGTCTAAATTTCCAGGCAAATTGCCAGGGCAAACAGACAGAATGAGTTATCGCAGTCATCTAAGCAACTATCTAATCAGAGCAAGAGGTTGGTAGCTAACAGCGATGTTCGCTGATGACAAAGAGTACATGGAGTATCGGCGAAAAAGACGGTGGTATTGCAGTACCAGCGCAACTCAGATGATAAGACAAAACCCAAAAGGAACTGATGGCACTGGTCTAAACCAGACGGGTTTTCTTGCGGTCCTACATAAGTCTAGGGTTGCAAAAATAGTCTAGGGATGCAAAGTTCCCCAAATTCCCAGGGTTTTTCAGAAATCCTGGTTGAAGAATTCCAAGTCAGACGATTCCCCTAGTTGCTCACTCCCTTTCTGATTCCAGAAACCCTCAAACCGGGATTTCAGAAATCCCAGGGAATGTTAGGAAGGTTTGTGACAGGATCTTTATCAAGCCATTCTAAAAAAGGACCGTAAAGCTCTGAAGTGGGTCAAAGAAAAACAAGGAGATAATTGACGTAGACCCAACATCTCAATCAACGCGATCCCCCCTCTATACCTTCAGATTGCCTCAGCAGCCGTGCCTTAGTTCTGACCCGGTACCCATCCACTCATCTATGCTGTTTGACTCTGCAGTTCTGCTTAACTGATTAGATGTTTGGTCGACATGTGATTGGACGTGTAACACTTTGGAATTTAACCTCATCACGCACTTTGCCTACTTCAAAGACAGTGGTTAACCGACTAATGGGAAAACCATTTGAACAACTATCTTTGGCCCTCAGATGAAAACGGCAGAGGAAGCATACACGGTTCTTACTGAAACTAGCTTTTCCAAGGTGAAATCAGACAACAGTAGACCTCACTTCGATGTGGCTTAGCATGCTTATCATAGTCATCTTATCCTATATGTTTATCTTTTAAAATGAGGAGAGGGCCTGTGGAAAAAAAAAGGAACTTACATGCAACCAACACATTTGTATAAATGTATAATAAAGTAATTCTAAAGTAATAGTTTTATTCTGAATGGTGTGTGTTTGTATGCAATGTAAGAATCCCATTTACTGCACTAATCTGTCACTGAAGATGATTTTCAGGTGAGAAGGTTTTAAGCAAAAAAAAAAAAGTCTAATGTAAATCCTAACATGATACAGGAATTTAGGTACATGTCTGTGGCATACAACTCAGTCATTAATTGTCTTTATATGTACAGATTAGAGGAAAATGTATCTACTTCTATACAATGTTCCATATATTTTATGTGAATTTAGTTGACCACTTAGCTTTTTCCTGTTAACACAAGTATGATGAAAATCAAGACAGAAAGTCCACTCAAAATTAAAAAAAAAACGGAAGAAAAAACACAAAGTGGCCAACATAACCAACTTCAACAAGGGAAAACAGACAGGCAGCCAAGTGGTCAACCAAATTTTTGTTTTTAAAATCATTTTAGTTTATTTTTCTACTTTTTTTTTTTTTGCATTACGTACATATGTAAGTGTACATAATATAAGTATATATTAATATATACATTATGTGTATGTATATATACTTATGTTTTACATATTTTTATTTTTATTTTTTTATGTCAGATATGTGAAACAGAAGAAAGATTTGACTGTTAAAAATAAAAGTTTAAAACAAAAAGCGGGAAACAAAAAAACGATGAATAGAAACGATTTGTAAAAGCACTTGTACCGTTTTTTTTGTCTTTTTCACAAAAGTTTTGCCATTATCTTTTTTTTTCTTTCTTATATTTTACATGTTTTTTTATGTATATTTTTCTAGGGGGTATTTCTCAGGGGTGAAACTCATTTAAAATAGGAATAGTATCCATTGCTACCATTTGAACTTCCTATGCTCAGCTCTTGGAGTAGGGAAAGTGGGTCGCTGAGCTTTTTGACCTGTTCGGGACGAGCTCTGGGTTTGGGTGGGGCGCGGAGAGCACTGGCGTAGGACATGGTGGGGGGTTTTCCATGGTTTTGTGGGGCCCCGGGGCCTTGGCCGGGCTCTGGCGGGGCCTGCTGCTGTGGCTGTGGCTGTTGCTTGCTGTTGGGCATGAGAGGGGGGAATTGTCCGAGGTGCTGGAGGGAGTGGGCGGGAGGCTGGGTCGTAGCTACTGCTGCTGCCGCTTCAGCCTTCATCTGCTCCTCTGCTGCCTGCCGCAGGGCCTTGGAAGCTACTGGAGAGGGAGGAAGAAGGATGAGGGGAAGGGGAAAGATGAGAGGCAGCGGGGAAAGAGTAGGAAGGAAAGAAAAGAGGAGAAATTAGGGTTGGAGAGATTACTTTCAACTTCCAAAATATACAATAGATTGGGGGTTACTTGTCAATGCCAGGCGAACAAATAGGACACTTAGGAAGGAAACTGACACAATTGCTTTCGTCACGCTTGCATTGTTGGAATCATTGACAATGACAGCCACATGGCAGGGTTTTCAGCATGAGGATTCATCAACCTTACAGTGGCCAACAAGCCAACAGCCTTCAAATTGTATTCACCAGGTCAAAGCCTAATCACAACCGTCAGAATGTGAACACCCGACTGGCTCTCACCTGTCACTACTCTGCCACTGCTAGAGTTATCGCAGGCACAGCCAAGTACAATGAGTGCAGTAGGTTACACTTGATCTGCACTGTACCTCGCTCAGGTACATAGTCAATAGAATGCTGAATAATTAGCATAACAGTTTGAGAACGGTTTAAAAAGTCATTTGTGGTGCTTCTGATGCATACCTAGGAGATCCCGATGTTGAATGAGTGTGCTGGCTCCGTTGCATGGAATGTTCTGGAACGGGCCAGGGCCGCCCCCGTTGCCGGGCCACAGCTCGGCCGGTGGGTAGCCATAGGGGGCGTGGGGGTGTTGGTGGGTGTGTTGGTGGGGGTGAGGGTGTTGGTGTGTGTGGGGGTGCTCCTGGGGGTCTGCCGGGCAGGGCTGTGGCTGCTGCTGGGCCAAGGCGGCAGCGTTGGCGGGGGATCCCTCGTCTGGGTAGCTAGAGGAGATCCGTCGCTGGTAGAGGGGCCGCCCGGGACCCCTGGGTTCATACTGAGAGAGGGAGAAAGAAAATAACAGACACAGGTGGGACACAGAAAGGAGGCAAGGAAGGAGAGAGAGAAAAAGAAGACAATATAGGTCAATCACAACGTTCTCATTTCACTTATACAACACATTCACTCTTCTGCCAGAGTGCCCATTAAAAACATGTTATTTTTTTTACTGAAAGTCAGCTCTGGTGATTATCAAAAAGGACATTCTTTTAACCAAAAAATGAAGCCAAGGGAAAATGCTACATGTTTAGAATGCCAGTAAAATGGGCCTCCCGAGTGGCGTAACACTTCAACTGGATACACAGTGGGCGAATATCCTTTTCAGACCCGGATATTGGCATCCGAAAAGAGCAATGTCTTCCAATAACGTTAATTGCCTGTTAAAATCTAATGAAGGAAAATGCCACGAGGTCGACTAGGCTGCCACGTTAAATCGAACAGGCTAGACAATAACACATACGTAGGATGGAGAGGGCTGCTTATTCACTCTGTGGTCTGACCAGCTGGGTAGGACCAAATGTCTTGGTCGTGTTCATTGGGGACCGCAACGGAAAATGTTTTAAAACATTTTGCACTGGGGGGAAAAATAATGAGTGTTGGACAAGTCCATGTAGTCCCTGCCCGTTTGTCAGTTTCCTTCCGTTTTGTGCCTAATGAGCAACCATGCACACACTGTAGCTCTCCAGGACCAGGGCCGCCCAGACCTTGGACCACACCGTCACCCACGGAAATCCTTAATGCTATGCCCTAGGATCTCCTGTCCTCAGTCACCTGGCTTTAACTTTCTACTCCGACAAAGTTAGCAACGTTGAGGCAACGGTTAGAAACGTATTTTCCCAGCGTTAGGCCGCTCCCCCCCCCTTCCCCGGAGAGCTTCTGAGCAATATGCTGCGCTTTTAACTGATGCACGTCTCCTTTTTTAGGTCAGAAAAACAATTACAGAGAGTGAGAAAGTCACAGCTTCCATTTCCTGTGATGTCATGGTGCGAATTATTTTTTCTCTCCAAACATTTCTGTATTAAAATCTTGAAATATATTTGCATGCACCCGTCCGTGCTAAAACATAGCATTGGAAGTGAGGTGAAAAGACCGTATACAGCGTAGCACAAAACGGTGACAGACAGGGCATACTAGTATAATAGCCACAGCAACTCTATTCCTCACACACACGGATGGAGCATGGTCCTTACCTCTTCTACATTATGAAGGGCGGTGGCACCTGTTGTTCTGGGGGAGAGGGGGTGGTAGGGCTCCTGGCCTGGGCCTTGACCCTGCTGCTGCTGCTGTTGGTGCTGCTGCTGCTGATGCTGGTGGTGGAGCTGCATGAGGTGGACCTGCTCCTGTTTACTGGGGTGGGCCATGACGGGCAGCCCATAAGGGAAGCCCTGGCCCTGACCCTGGGCCAGCATGTGGTTCTGGGCCACGCCAGCTCCGCCGTGAGGCCACTGGGCCTCCTGGAGGAGGTACTTGACCTGCGGGGGCGGGGTAGTGGAGTGGCCCAGCTGGTGGGGGTAGGCGTTGGGGTTGTAGAGCTGGTTCCCCGGGTGCTGCTGGAGACCCGGGTTATTGAGGAGCTCCAGCTCGTGGCTGGTGGGGTCTCGGCCGGGATAGGGGCCAGGGGGGAAGGGGCCAGTGTGGTTGGAGGTTACGGACGAGGGGGAGGAGGGGTCTCCCGGGGAGCGGGACTGGACCTGGCGGTACTGGAGCAGGCGGGACTGGGGAGGGGGCTGCATCTCAACCGGGTCCCTGGGATCGGGCTGATCCTGAGGGGGCATCTCTCGCAGGAGGCCTGGGAACCTATAGAGGAGAGAAGACGGATACATACCCTTAATATCCAAAGGCAGTCAAGTCATTAGAAAGAGAGGGTGTGAGCGGTAGAGCGAGAGGAAAAACAGCCCGAGATGGAAGGAGCGCGAGGGAGAGAGAAAGAGAACAAGACAAGGGGAAAGCCGCTCTCGGCCCTGAAGGTTACCTGGTGAAAGGCAGTCCGCCAGCCTCGTCCTCCATGCCGGCGCTCATTCTCCAGTTGGCACGTGCCAGCAGCTGAGGGGGGAAGCGGGCTAGGCCGGGCTGGGCCAGATGGGCCAGCTGCTGGGGCAGAGGGAAGGCCACACCGCTCTGGAGGAAGGGCCCGGGCTCACCCCACTGGCCCAGTCGCGCCTGCTGGCTCAGGGCCTCCAGTGCTAGGGGATCTGTTGTAGGGAAAGAGGGAGCGAGATTGTTAGATTATGGTTTGATAAAAATGTTTTAAATTTTTTTATACTGTCAGTGTCATATCATATGATGCAAAAAGCATCATTCTGTGGCCCTTGCTGTATTTTGAAAGTTCTATATATTGAAAGTGTAATTGCTGACATGCAAAAAATGTTGGGAGTGTATTAACAGTGGACTAACAAATACCAAAAGATAGTTTGAGTGGTATTTTCTCTCAAGTGTTTGCCTAGGTAGTAGAAGCATTGGAAGACGAGGAGTCTTCAGATTGCTTAAACCTAGGCATGTCCCGAGTGTCTTTAGATATGAAATTATCAAAGTTGTAGTGACAAGGGGTTGTTTCTGGACCCGGTCAAAGTCTCAAATATAAAAAAAAAAACTAGCCATAGCCTACGGTCGGTACCTCACAGCCCAACCAAGGTGTGAAACAAAGAGCAATCTGGAATTACAAAAGATGTTCAGACAGAATAACTTCAATAAAAGGTGTTTCATTATTAAAAGCATATGTCTGCGTAATTAAACCCAGATGAATGCTGTAGTGTCACATGTGTTGAGTTTAATTAACAAAAAAACACCTTTTATTAAACTTCCCCTTTCATCAGAGAACAGATTATATATTTTGTGAAAGAGTAAGGTTGACAGTGTAATGTTATCCTTTCTGGGTAAAAAAATTACTTGGAAGTTTGCCTAAGGTCGGTACTGAAATCCAGTCACTTGAAGGGAAAATAGTTGTTTTCAGAAAGCCATTTCAAATAAAAAGAATTTCAATCAAACACTATTTTCTCTGGATTAACCATGACTTGAACCATTAAAAGTTCAAAAACGTTGTTTCCCTATAGCTAATTACCTGACCTTTTGCATAATGATGTGAAAGTGATACCAGCATCAGCTTTGAATCAAAAAGTGAGGGGAAACACTGATTACTAAATCTCCCACAACAACAGGAGGCACTCACTGAAGTGCCCAGAACCATCGGTTTAGTCTAACGTGACCTCAGACTGTTGCATGTTAAAGATACAGACCGCACACCCACTACTACTACCTCTCAGGGATTCTGAAGAAAAGCAAATTGAAGAGGTGACCAATTATAACTATTATGTGTCCCATAGCCTCTCGGGCCAAGCCATAAAATACAGACTAGGAAGAGATTGCAGAGATGCACCAAAAGCTATATAGTCTACAGTACTAAGGTCTACAGTACTAACGTCTACAGTACTATAGTCTACAGTACTATAGTACTATAGTAAATAGATCAACAGGAGATGCACACAGCTACAACAGTGAAATAACTCCAGTTCTTCATTCCACCGGACAAGTCATCTCATCAACGTCTCGTCCCACTGGAAAAAGGAGATTCCTTCTTTGTACGCAGGCATTTATTTGTCACTGAATGACAAGAAATGTTTCTGGACAAGACATTTATGTCCTTGGGCAAACTATAGTGTGACCGTCACCAAATTTTATCGAACCAGTGTCTACTTGACAAAAAAGATGAGGCTGCTCAGTGTTCCGTTTGGACTATTTGCAGCAAGGGATGGTTGGTTCCTGGGGTTGGTTGACTAACACATTCTCTATGAGAAGACCATTGAGAGTTCACCCTAACTACCCATAAGGCAACCTCAGTGCCACGTGCTGGTATGTATGAGACCTCAACCTCTCCATCATTCTGTCAAACTACCATGCCCTCTGTCTTGAGATAAGAGGGTCTGTCCTGCAGTCTGGCGCTGTCTCGATTCGACAACCTCAAGAGCCTTCACATACAGGGCTGTCTGCCCACGATTCTTCCCGAGACCTTCAAGGGGGCTGTCCAGGGTGAAGCAACTCTCTCTGTACTGCAGTAAGTGTACCAATTAATCACTTCTATCCAACACCTTTATTGACCTGACTAACCTGGAGGAACTGTCTATTAATAACTACAGGCTTTCGGTGATGGCACCGGACGCATTGGGGGGGGGGATTCCTCTTCTGAAGAAACTCAGTCAACACCTGTACACAGGAGCGCGCTGATTTGCTTTGTAGGATTGTCAATATGTCCCAGCCATTGACGAGCCTGGACTTTACATCAGACGTCATTTTGAGACACCAGAACTGCTCTGAAACACAAGGAGCTGTTGTTGAACTTCCTCATTTCTATCGTCTTCAAGAGGTGTTTCTTACATTCCCTAATGCACGTTGTTTAGAAAAAGGAGCATTCAAATGCTTTGAAAACATCTAATCTCGGTCTTTGCCCGCTATCGACGAGGTACAGAAACAGCTTCTGCAGTCTGGTATCAACAGATTAGGTTATTTTGCCTTTGACGAGAAAAGCATTTCCTTCAAACTCTCAAATCACACAACTTTAATTAGATCACTGTAAATTCGGGAACTACACCACATCTGCAGTCAGAAACTGCTCGGGTATAAATACGAAAATTATTGTTGGCTTTGGATTTCATGCCAGCATAAACTTGAGCTTGATACATTATTTGAAGAATGTCACCGAGATGATGTTCCTTTTTTGACAAAGCTGAGCTTCGTGTTCTTTGTGACACTCAAAAGGGACACGTCACCTGGCTGAAGACACGGTCTCTGAAATGGCTCAACATGCCAAACATCTCAGAGCAGTTCTGTTGATTCACACATTTGGAGCATCTGGATTTAGCAATCAATCAAACCACCACTATTGTTGACTTCACATTTAATGGACATGGTCAACTGAGGTTTCCTAGACCTAAGTAGTAACAATATGTCACAGATTACCAAGCACGTTTTCTATGGCCTGCGAAGCTCGGAGACCATAACACTGGAAGATAACCCAGTTGTTCACGTCAAAGCTCATGCATTAATCCACCTTACTTCCCTAAAGAGTATTGATTCGGGAAGCTTTCTCCCTCCAACCAGTGAGTCAGAGAATAGTGTGAATCTTCCCTCAGGGGTTGATGCACATGACAATCTTCTCAGTGTGTTACAAGCTGACCATTATGATCAACCCCAAAAAACAGGCCCTTAGACTCTGTGCCCCAACCGTGTCCTTCCAAGACTACTGGAGGCCGTTCTTCCAGTCTGTCGTTAGCCTCACGGCCAAGACAGGGCGCCTCCTGTGTGGGTCTCACTTCGCCACAAAGTACTTCCCCTTCCTGCAGGAGTTTGACTTCCAGTCGAAGCTCTATGCCAAGTTTTACAGACATGACTGACCTGAACAGGCTTGCGCAGTTGAGGTATCTGAAGCTGAAAGAACTGGACCTTTACCTGCAGCCAGGGCTGGCCATCGTGTTCCACAACCTGACCAGGCTGGAGAGCCTGAACCTTAACGACTGTGGAATCCTAAGTCTAGAGGAGGACCTGAGCAGAAACCTGCACTCCCTCAGGCAGCTGGCAGTGCGAATTGATGAGGAGTTCACCGCGATGGAAAGCTTTCCCAGAACCCCTGACCAGCCTGAGGTACACGCCATTTGCGAATCCTCACCTGTACTGAAGCTGTGACAATGCTTGGCTAATCACCTGGGCCGAGAGACAAAAACAAGTCCAGGTCATCTTGTTTCAGGCCGGAGAAGCAGAGCTGACATGCAAAAATGCTAACGGTCTCCAGAACTTGGAGGCCAACTGTACCCTGGACCTGGGATTTGTCCTGTTTCTCTGCACCTCCCTGGCCATGCTCCTCTTCATGCTGGTGGTCCTGCTCCATCAGCTGGCCCTCTTCCACATTCCCCAAGGCTGACTGGAGGAAGCATTGCGGAGGCCCAACCCCAGGTACCGCTATGATGCCTTTCCGCCTTTACAGCGGAAAAGACAAGCGCTGGGTGGTGGAACAGCTGCTGCCCAACCTGGAACAGAGGGGGCCTCCCTTCCTACGTCTCCGTCTGCACAGCAGGGACTTCCAGCTAGGGAAGGACATCGTGGACAACATCACAGTGAGCCTCTACGCCAGCCACCACACCCTGTGTGTGGTGAGTTGTCACTTCCTGCGCAGTAACTGGTGCTCGCTGGAGCTGAGACTGGCCACTCTCCATCTGCTGGTGGAACACAGGGACTTCCTTATCCTGGTATCCTGGAGGACATCCCACATAGGCAGATGTCTGCCCACCACCGTCTGGCCAGAATGGTCAAGACCAGGACCTACCTGGACTGGCCCCGGGACACAGCCCTGCAGCCTGCCTTCTGGGACCGTCTGTGGACCAAACTGGCCCCTCCTGAACCACAGCCCAGACTGTAACGCAACACACAGATAAACATTTACACCTGTATACCTACCTGTATCACAACAAGAGTATTCAACATTTACAGCCGTGAAATAGCAAGTCTTTTGTTTCGTTTTTTTTCCCCTTCAACATTTACAGATTCTTGTTGGCTATTTTGTTGTTATTATTGTTCCCTTGCTTTGAATAAACCTCCCAATTAGAGTGGACAAAGAAAAAAAAAATTGCCCTCGTAGAATTTGAACTCTATGGTAGAACTCACCCATCCCATCTCCCAGGCCTCCTTCCTGGTTCTCCTCCCCAAAGCTGTTAACTCGGCTGGGCTGCGACAGGGCCGGGTGGTGGCCCACCTGGTGGCCCATCTGGGACCTGATGGAATTCCCCATATCCTCCGGCCCCTCCTCCTCAGTGTCCGGCACACCCCTGTGGGAGGCCATGGCCCCACCAAAGAAGGAGGGGTTGTGGCTGCCGCTAGCGTAGGCTGGGGATAGCTGGGCCGAGTGATGCTGGTTAGGCTGGCCCATGGCCGGGCCCCCACCTGGGTGCTGGGACGGCACCCTAAAGGGGAGCCTGGACACGCCGGGGTACTGTTGGGGGTAGGCCCGGCCCACGGGATGGGGGGCAAAGGCCGGGTTGGGGGGTGCCAGGTGGTAGTTGAGGGGTCTTTGGCTTGTGTTGTCCTTGCGGTGGAGCATGGCATTGGGGAATCCCAGTCCGTCTGTCTGAGAGTCCAGACCCCGGCCACCGCCCGGATCACACTCTCCCTGGAGCAGTTGAAAACAGTGTGAGCAGGGCTACAATCACATTGCTCATTTAGCCATATAGCAATTCTACAGAATGAATTAAACTATATTAACTTAGATATGTATTCATTTATACACGTATCAATTCTAAATAGTTAATTAACTATAAATGGGTTAGCTGACAACGTCAAGAAAACAATGCTTCATTTCGGGCAGAAGTCTGTGTTATTGTTGTGATTCTGGATGGCCAGATGGATAGAAACGATAACAAGAAACTGCCATTTGGGGAATCGCAGGTGGCTCGTTCCAGCCAGTTTGAACTTGGTCTTGATGCCACGTGTTGTTTTGTGTTTTGACGGATGTCACGTTTATGCTAATATGGATAAAAATTCGCTAGCTCGCTAACCAACAATCGCAACAACGTATTTGAGAGAAAACAAGTGCTGATTGTGCAAATGTACTTATGTTTTCAATAAAAATTGGAGACTAAATATAGTTTACATGTTGTCAACAATCAAGTCAACCCAGTCTGTTTTGTCCCGTAGTTGTACACACATGCCGGTTTTGTTACTAAATAACCAACCGCTCTATATCAATACCTATTTGTGTAAATACGTGTGAGCAAAGCAAAACTCCTTTTTGAAATCATGTTTTATTTGAATTATTGCTAAATAGAGGCTTTAAATGGAGACTATTGAAAGTCCTTTTTCTCATTGTGATGAAGCACCAATTAAGCCCACAGCGTGACTACAGAGCGAGTCAACAACAACGTACCTGTTTGTCCTTCATCTCCGAGGTCTTCCTCTCTGGTGTCTGCAGTCGACTCTGCTCGGACTTTGCACACCCGTCCATTTTACCTGAGGGTGGGGGTTCAAAAATGCAGGCACTTTTTCAGCTACTGTGCTGTGTGAGAGTTACTGTGCTAAGACACCGACTTCACACAGTTTCTTCCCGAATTTCCACATTAAAGTACTTCAACTTATTTGCTACACACCGTTTCTGACGGAATCAGCCTGAAGCTCCTTGTCGGGACTGGTCTGCTGGCCCATGCCCATGGGGGAGGGGTGTGAGACTCCGCCGTAGGGGATGGGCGAGACCCGGTTCTGGGCCTGCAGCAGGTTCAGGTTGTAGGCCATGGCCGCCTGGTGGCTCATGATGCGTGGGTCCATGGCAAAGCGGTTCTGGTAGCCGGGCCACGGCAACTGGATAGGGACAGACTGGACACCACATCAATACGAGTCAATAGAAATCAATCCACGCAATACACCTAGTCAGAGCAGACAGGGTTGACAGGAAGCAGGTCAACTAACTCCATAGTGGTGTTCTATTGAAGTTCATTTTAAACAACTGTTGATTACAGTGCATTCTCTCTGTTAAATAAATTATTAAAATATCAGTAGAACCAAATGAGTGCAAGTCTAGGTAACAGATCATTCCTAAAGAGTGATCTTGGTACCTAGGCCAATTTATGGAATCATCCCTTTTTCCCCATGGACATCCTAGTAAAATGCATTAAGGCTTTCACAACTGACAAGTAAATACATATGCAGGAGATACTGTGTTGAAGAGTGAATGCAGCTTGCCGTGATGCGTCCAGCTGAACTACCATGCTAGATATTTAAGCAAGTGCTAACTCGAAATGACACAACGACAAGGTTCCAGTTGAACAAAGTTTACTACACCATATGAACACACTACAAGGTAGCCATTCCACTCAAGGCTAGGTCCATCAACGAACAAGACTCGACGCGCAGGCGCACTCGACAGCCCCGTAATAACAGAAATATAGGGATACTTAAAACATGAACTTAACAATAAGGGCCGAGGATGTGTGGTATATGGCCCTATTATACCACGGCTAAAGGCTGTTCTCATGCACGATGTCATACCCATGGTATACGGTCTGATATACCATGGCTGTCAGCCAATCAGCATTCAGGGCTCGAACCAGACAGTTTATAATTTCAAATATAATAATATGGTCTAGACTAGGGCCCCGCCCCCGTGCAGACGGTCTATGTGAAAAGCACAGGGGCTGATGCAGATCAGAGGAAACAGACCGTGTGTTAAAATATCCATCCGGTTCTGAAAGGGAGAGCAGTTTGATGTTGGATTGGACTCTGCCACCTGTCAGACCGGCTGGTGAGCGAAACATATCCCTTTATTGCAGTGAATGCAAATTGATTGACAACAGTGAGCAGAAATACAGAATACAATAAACATCTTGAAAAAGGCAATTTTGAACAAAGCACATTGATGTATACGCTGATTCGGTGAGCGAGTTTATTAGCAAATGCATTGGTGATGTTGTACCCATAGCAAATATCAAAACCTTCCCCAACCAGAAACCATGGATTGATGGCAGCATTCGCGCAAAACTGAAAGCGCGAACCACTGCTTTTAACCAGGTAAAGGCTACCGGAAACATGACTGAATACAAACAGTGCAGCTACTCCCTCCGCAAGGCAATCAAACAAGCTAAGCGTCAATATAGAGACAAAGTAGAGTCACAATTCAATGGCTCAGACACAAGAGGAATGTGGCAGGGTCTACAGTCAATCACGGACTACAAAAAGAAAACCAGCCCCGTCGCGGACCATGACGTCCTGCTCCCAGACAAACTAAACAACTTCTTTGCTCGCTTTGAGGACAATACAGTGCCACCGACACGGCCCGCTACCAAAACCTGCGGGCTCACCTTCACCGCAGCCAATGTGAGAAAAACATTTAAATGTGTTAACCCTCGCAAGGCTGCCGGCCCAGATGGCATCCCTGGCGTGTCCTCAGAGCATGCGCAGACCAGCTGGCTGGTGTGTTTACGGACATATTCAATCAGTCCCTATCCCAGTCTGCTGTTCCCACATGCTTCAAGAGGGCCACCATTGTTCCTGTTCCCAAGAAAGCTAAGGTGACTGAGCTAAATGACTATCGCCCCGTAGCACTCACTTCCGTCATCATGAAGTGCTTTGAGAGATTAGTCAAGGATCATATCACCTCCATTCTGCCAGACACCCTGGACCCACTCCAATTTGCTTACCGTCCCAATAGGTCCACAGACGACGCAATCGCAATCACACTGCATACTGCCCTAACCCATCTGGACAAGAGGAATACTTATGTAAGAATGCTGTTCATCGACTACAGCTCAGCATTTAACACCATAGTTCCCTCCAAGCTCGTCATTAAGCTCGAGACCCTGGGTCTCGACCCAGCCCTGTGCAACTGGGTCCTGGACTTCCTGACGGGCCGGTCCCAGGTGGTGAGGGTAGGAAACAACATCTCCACCCCGCTGATCCTCAACACTGGGGCCCCACAAGGGTGCGTTCTCAGCCCTCTCCTGTACTCCCTGTTTACCCATGACTGCGTGGCCAAGCACGCATCCAACTCAATCATCAAGTTTGCTGACGACACTACAGTGGTAGGCTTGATTACCAACAACGACGAGGCGGCCTACAGAGAGGAGGTGAGGGCCCTCGGAGTGTGGTGTCAGGAAAATAACCTCTCACTCAATGTCAACAAAACAAAGGAGATGATCGTGGACTTCAGGAAACAGGAGAGGGAGCACCCCTATCCACATCGAGGGGACAGTAGTGGAGAAGGTGGAAAGTTTTAAGTTCCTCGGCGTACACATCACGGACAAACTGAATTGGTCCACCCACACAGACAGCGTGGTAAAGAAGGCGCAACAGCGCCTCTTCAACCTCAGGAGGCTGAAGAAATTTGGCTTGTCACCAAAATCACTCACAAACTTTTACAGATGCACAATCGAGAGCATCCTGTCGGGCTGTATCACCGCCTGGTACGGCAACTGCTCCGCCCACAACCGTAAGGCTCTCCAGAGGGTAGTGAGGACTGCACAACGCATCACCGGGTTAAACTACCTGCCCTCCAGGACACCTACACCACCCGATGTCACAGAAAGGCCAAAAAGATCATCAAGGACAACAACCACCCGAGCCACTGCCTGTTCACCCCGCTATCATCCAGAAGGCGAGGTCAGTACAGGTGCATCAAAGCTGGGACCGAGAGACTGAAAAACAGCTTCTACCTCAAGGCCATCAGACTGTTAAACAGCCATCACTAACATTGAGTGGCTGCTGCCAACATACTGACTTAAATCTCTAGCCACTTTATACATAGGAATTGGATGTAACAAATGTATCACTAGCCACTTTAAACAATTTTGTATATAATGTTTACGTATCCGACATACTCATATCAAATGTATACACTGTACTCTAAACCATCTACTGTATCTTGCCTATGCCGTTCGGTCATCGACCCAAATCTCTAGCCACTTTAATAATTATAATTGGATGAAATAATGTATCACTAGCCACTTTAAACAATGCCATTTATATAATGTTTACATATCCTACATTACTCATCTCATATATATGTGTATATACTGTACTCCATACCATCTACTGCATCTTGCCTATGCCGGTCAGCCATCGCTCATCCATATATTTATATGTACATACTCGTATTCATTCCTTTACTCTTGTGTGTATAAGGTAGTTGTTGTGAATTTGTTAGATTACTTGTTAGATACTACTGCATGGTCGGAACTAGAAGCACAAGCATTTCGCTACACTCGCATTAACATCTGCTAACCATGTGTATGTGACAAATAAAATTTGATTGATTGATTGATTGATTGATTGACATCCAATCCATATTTTCCACAAGAGGTAAAAAAAAAAATTTAAAAATGGTATGCGAAGGAATGAAGGCTCTCCGATTGTTTGCATGGTGCATAGAATAAACTAATTCCTATATAAATGTATCTTCGAACAACAAAAAAGTATGCAAAAAAAAAAAATCCTCCTCAAATATAAAGAAAATGGCCCTGAAAATAGTAAAATAATCTTTTGTATCCCAAAATGATGAAACAGGAAAAATTATGGCATGTATCTAATGAGAACATCATTTTAAACAGTCTTCCCCTCCGTGTGTTGACACTTAGTCATTTGCCGTGGCAAATCATCCTCCTGATTAAAAAAAAAAAAACACTCATTCTATCAACCATGTGCCATTACGGTTTAATGGGAAAATAAACAGCCTAGGTTGGGTTAGATGGAGAGTTTACTTGCTTTCCATTATTGTACGAGGAATGACGAGTGTGAAATCTCACCCTGCGGGCCAAGTTGAAAATGTTCAGACTAACAGAAGTCATTATTCTCAATTAACGTGTTGTTCTCTGTCTTGTTTTCAGAGGAGGAGGAGACGGATGGAGACAGAGGGCCCAAACACAAAAAGAACATTTTGCAATCAAGCTTATGGCGATTTTGGCACTCTATTAGCGATGGTTACGCGCTGTTGAGTTTTCATTAACAAGTCGGCATAACACCACAGCCCAACTGACAAGTCTGAATTAAATACAGTATTGCGCAAGGGGTCCGTGTTTTTTCCTCGACTGATTCATCATGTTGCAACCTTGAAACTCAAATAAACAATGCATTTAGACCAAGAACAAACACCAAGGTCAGTGTGTGTGTGTGCTAGCATGCCTAAGCACAAGAGTGTACGGTACGCTGTATGCTCTGCACACACAGTTAACCCAGTTAATACACTTCATTAACAATAAACAACTACAATTCCCAGTAGCAGTCTACTTACGGGCAGTGGCATGGACATGACCATGTTTCCTCCGTAGACGGCGGGCACGTAGAGGATGCTGGCGCCCGTGTGGGGGTCTATCCTCTGCACGGGACTGGGGGACTTGCCCATGCCGGCAGGTGTGCCTCCTAAGGGAGGCGTGAACGCCCGGATGGGGTTTCCCATCAACACCCCAGGGTTGGGTTGAACTGGAGAGGGTTGGGGGAGGAAGACAAGAGGAAAATAAAAGTTAATACCTGCTAATAAATGTGCAACTCTTAGAAGTAGAAGAGAATAGTAGAATAAAATATAAAAGTTTATATCTGCTAATGATTTGCTACTCCTAAGTGATATTTATTACAGTAGTGGCTAGTCTTGTTGCTAATCCTGAAGGATTTTATTATCTAGACCAAATCACTGTTTTGGTCTGTGTTATTTGTGCCTATGCAGACCAAGCTCATTTCTCCATGAGATAATACGTTATTGTATTTTGAAACAACTGGTACTACTTTGGCAATAAGATGTCTTAACTTAATACTGTATTGTATTCTTTTTCACAACAAAAATTGCACCATGTAGGTCTTCAAGTGTAGACAGCTCCTGCGAAGATCTAGCTAGAAAGATTATCCCTGACTGGGGGGGGGGGGTCAATGAATTAAGAACAGTTAACCTGACGTCATGTCTTCCCAGACTACACCATATTATGGACTTCAGGCAGTGTCCTTACAGGAACTGCCACAGTAGCCTTGGGCCTAAAGTTCTGCAGTTGATGGGGGGTGAAAGGGGACAGGATGTTGACGGAGAGCTCAGTTCTGTGGCATGTTGTTGTTGACTATGCTGGCAGTGATTACTGTGATGGTAATAATAATAATAACATGTACACTGGTACTCCTGGTGCATCTCCCTGTTCTCCTCTTCGCTCTAGCTCTCTGTTTAAAAGGGATGGCACAATATACCTCCTATCCCTCTTTCTACCCATCTCTCCCCTGCCCGCCTGGTGCTTTCTCCATACGGGGTGACTAGATTCATGGTGACAGCCCTCCTACACAGTAGGGTGCACTATGCTCTGTGCTACAGCTCTCTAATAGTGAATATTCCCAGTGGAACGTGAACCATTGAGAAGTGAATCCAATCAATGGAAAACAAAGAAATATGGTCTCCTTCCTGTTTTATGACTAACGTAATAGGTCTTTTTGAGTATGTTTGTGGAGAGATGGCAGTTGAAGACTTGGACAGTGCTTCAGCCTCAAACTACATACAGCTAGAGTATAGTGTTCTTGACTTGGCAGTGTTTAGCCTTACACTAACAGTGGTAAGTGTTTCTGTCTGTGTGTGAGTGGTTCGTTTAGGGATTTGCGTGGACTCCAGAAAGAGTAACCCAAAGTGGATACTAAATAGACAAGTCAGCGCTTAGATGATGGAAGGACGAGAAAAGATGGACACTCACCAAATCCTTCAGGTGGGAAGTGCTCCGTGTGGTTCGCATGTTGACCTTTCCCCTGGAAGAGAATGAGAGGGAGGGAGGCATCCTTAGAAAGCGATAGAGGGAGTAAGTGGAGGAGTGCGAGGCTCCCTATATGAAGCGGTGGACATGCGGCGGTGAACGTACGATCCACAGTGGCCCACATACTTCACAATGACTACACGGTTGATGCTTCCAAAACACTTTAAAATAGCCAACACTGTTGAATCTAAATGGCAATAACACTCTTGGAGGATAAGGCATTCACTGCAGCTCTTGAATATAAAGCCACTGTGTGGATTCATGAGGCATGCAGCTATAGTATCCTAGGGCCAGGAGTTTTACCTAACGTGACCGGACTAGGGAAACCGCTGATAGAAAGAATAAGCAATGAGTCAAAACATTTGAAACATCCTGCATTTGAGTTCTTATCGAAAGTAGGCTTTCATGCGGTCAAGTCACGTGGGCAGAAATACTACTGGCCCAAAGATATCAAAACGCTGTAGGTTTCCTATTTTCCGACTCCTCGCTTCTTTCTTGAAATCATTTGACCAATTCTGTGCTCATAGAAAAAAAAGATCCATCCTATACTCGTGTGTCATTTAAGAATCTCTTCAGCTGGAACTGGGTGTTCTATAGCTGTTGTGCTGGTCGCGTACAGAAGTGCTTCCTTACATTATTACTGTATTAAAAAGGCTAGCATACATTACGCACGTTTTTCATCCGTTTCTCTGCTAATGAGGACTGACACTAACTAGAGTGAGCAATCATGCACAATATCCCATTTAGCAGACACTTTTTTCCAAGCACGCACCAATAAGTCTTAATTATCTCTCTCCGTCTCTACTCTTCTCTGTCGCTCGCCATTCAGAGAACAGAGGCAATTCTGTGCCCCCAGGTTCCATTTTAACACCCTCACAACGTTGGGCCGTATCTATTTTCAAACAACAACAAAGTCTGACATTGATTGTATTGTGACCAACAGCATGGAGGTTCTCGATCCAATTGACTTTAGGTGGATTGCAACCTGTTGCATTATTGATGCACGGAGGAATGCACACAATCATCTACTTTAGCATGTCTTAGTGTAGCCGAGCTGAGGCACGCAGTCCCCCAATGTGGTGGCGTTAACTGAGAACACTTGACATGGTTTCCCTTGGGGGATGCGCCTCATGCTAGGTTAGATGGCTGGTTTGGTTTCCCCTTATCTGTTTAGACTCTCAGGGAATGCTTCTTGTGTTAAACGTGTGAGCCTTTTACTATTAAAAGTAACCTTTATTTAACTAGGCAAGTCAGGAAAGAACAAATTCTTATTTACAATGACGGCCTACCGGGGAACAGTGTGGGTTAACTGCCTTGTTCAGGGGCAGAACAACACATTTTTACCTTGGTCAGCTCAGGGATTCGATCTAGCAACCTTTCGGTTACTGGCCCAACGCTCTAACCACTAGGCTGCCTGCCGCCCCAATAGGGCTCTCTTTACGATTGCTTTATACCGTTCAACCAAAACAATCAAAAATAAATAATAGGACTAAACTGACAGTGAAGTGGGCTTACTTGTAGGACCTTTTAATAAGAGATTCTACCTATTTGGTAGACTTAAACCTCTGGTACTCAACCAATGGTTTTCATTTGCAGTTATTTTTTCAATTCAAGCATTTATACATTTCTTAATTTCCTGCATTCATTTCCTCTATTTAGTACCCCCCAAAAAATATTTTATGAGAATAATTATTCTATTTGACTTTGTATTCTCGGTGTCAACTGCAGTTCTTACTTCCACCACTAGTGGCAGTCGGACAATTTCTGGGGGTCTGTACTCAAAGTTGCTGGCTGTTGTGCTTGCAAGTTAACTAGTAGTTCTCAACTGTTAGCCGTTACATGCGGGAAAAAAAGGATGATTACCATAATTTTTGGGGAGTTATTACTGAATAATTTAACGTTTGATTTCTAACATTTAAATAGCGTTATAGAAGGTAAAGAAAAAAAAAAAACGGCCCATGAATGAATACCGATACCGTTTACCGCCCAGCCCTACATGGCAGGAGACAGCGAGCCTTACTACTGACCTTTCTGTATGGAGTAGTATTTTTAAAAAGAGTAAGAGCCTGTAACCAACCCACTTTGTGTGTGTGAGCCAGTATGCAAGCCAGTGTGTGCTATTATGTGTGTTAGCGTGTGTGCACGCACGGGGAAGTGCACGCGACTGTCTGCACGTGTGTGTGTGTGATGTGGACATCCACCTCATTAGACCCAGTGAGCGATAGAGGGGCTTGGCAGCTGTGGTGATTTAGTTCACCTTTATGCCAGTAGCGAGGACATCAGAAAAACAGTTCACATTTTCACAGGGCGAGACAAAAAAAAAACACTTTCGAAAAGTAAAACTTGTTTTTTTGCGATAATAATAAAAACTACATAGAGGACTTACTTGACAGGAAACTACTCTTGGTGGAACCACAAAAAAAAAAAAAAAAATCTGAAATGTTTTCCAAAAGGCCCGCGAGGGAACCAATTACGTTGTATTGAACTGAAGTTTATTTAATTGAAAATAAGATTAATTCCTTGAGCCCTAAAACCACTGACTATGTGAGTGTACTCTTGTACTATTACCACCAAGACAAAGACTCTGAGAGCCAGAGCCATGCATCCCTCTCATTAGGGCTGTGACAGTCATGGAATTTTAGATGAAGGTAATTGGTCAGCCAAATGATTACCCCCCCACAAAAAAAATAACTATATCTGAATCAAATGAGAGCCTTTTTACAACAGCTGTTGTCACAAAACGCTTACACAGAAACGGAGCCTAAAACCCCAGAGAGCAAGCAACGCAGATGTAGAGGCACGGTGGCTAGGAAAAACTCCCTAGAAAGGCAGGAACCTACTGTAGGAAGAAACCTAGAGAGGAACCAGGCTCTGAAGTGGCCAGTCCTATCCTATTTTTGTTAAGACAGACATTTTCTCCTCTGGGCTTGACTGCATGAACAATCGCAGGAAGGGGGCGTTGCCTAGGCAAACGAAGACTTGTTTGTTACAACACCTTGACTGTATCAGCAACGAGCAAACAATGTTTCATTATGTTGTTACAGCAGAAACTGACTCAAATGCACGAATGCCGTCAGTCCTGTATTCAATCAGATGTTTGTTTGACACAAAATTATAATAAAGAAATACAATTTTTATGGTTAGTTTATGTTCATGACAGTCTTCATCCATAACCGTCGGTTACACGGTTATAAGGTAATTGTGACAGCCCTCTCTCTCTCTCTCATCACGGTTCGCTCAATATACACAACATTAGGAAGACCTTCCTAATAATGAGTTACACCCCCTTTAGCCCTCAGAAGAGCCTCAATTCATCGGGGCATGGACTCTACAAGGTGTTGAAAGCGTTCCACAGGGATGGTGGCCCATGTTTGACTCCAATGCTTCCCACAGTTGTGTCAAGTTGGCTGGATGTCCTTTGGGTGGTGGACCATTCTTGATACACACGGGGAAAACTGTTGTGTGAAAAACCCAGCAGCGTTGCAGTTCTTGACACAAAAAACCAGTGCAATCAAGACCTCAATGCACAGTACCTCCAGCATCCTAGTACATCTCCACACCCAAGACCCATAGCCCCAAGACCCAAGTGCCCAGCTGCTCTGCAACCCATCCCCCAGGCTTAACCCACTTACCTTCGGGGGAGACTGCTGCCGTTGCTGGGGCTGCTTGCTGGCTGCGTGTCCCTGGGGGTGTGGGTGTTGGTGATGGTGTTGGTGATGATGGGGGTGCTGGGCCAGCTGGGGCCGCAGGGCTCGGGGGATGAACTCGGGCGCCAGCGGGTTGAGCACATAGGTCTTCTTGAGCTCAAGGGCCTCCAGCTGGGCCTTGATCTGCTCAAAGGTGATGCCGTGCAGGCTGGCGTTCTCGTGGCAGATGGAGATGAACTTCTCCCAGAACTTTCTGTTAGAGGGGAGGAGACGAGGTGATGAGACACATATACACTTTATCTTGACTCTCGAACACTTGGTTGCACACTCGCTCACACGCCAACTTAACAGTCATCACTATTTCAAGAAATGCATAGTGCACGCACACGCACACACCCCTTCAGATTGAAATCATGTAGATCACATCATAACGCTCTTTTTGTTTACAAAGCCCTGCTCTACAAAGTTATCAAACCCGTTCACAGGGTTGGTTCACTCTGGAGACTATTTTAGGTAAATCAACCTGTAATTTCCTTGCACCTTGCACGTGGAACAATCTACAATACCCTTTAAAATCTGAGGAATTGGTGCCTCTAGGGCATTTCAGACTGTTTGGGACAGTTTTACTGAAGAATGTCCGTTTTTTTTTATGGATTCAGTTTTGCTTTTCGTGTATTGTTGTGTATAATAATGTGTATTTTGTAGACATGACCCCAAACCAGCCACTACTGTAGACATGACCCCAAACCAGCCACTACTGTAGACATGACTCCAAACCAGCCACTACTGTAGACATGACTCCAAACCAGCCACTACTGTAGACATGACTCCAAACCAGCCACTACTGTAGACATGACTCCAAACCAGCCACTACTGTAGACATGACTCCAAACCAGCCACTACTGTAGACATGACCCCAAACCAGCCACTACTGTAGACATGACCCCAAACCAGCCACTACTGTAGACATGACTCCAAACCAGCCACTACTGTAGACATGACCCCAAACCAGCCACTACTGTAGACATGACCCCAAACCAGCCACTACTGTAGACATGACCTCAAACCAGCCACTACTGTAGACATGACTCCAAACCAGCCACTACTGTAGACATGACCCCAAACCACGTACTGTAGCATAAATGAATGAATCATGGTCCATTTAAAAAGGCCTATTGTAGGCAGCAACACCAAAGAACATGAAGGTCTTGGTCAGTTCAAAAGAAATGTCTTCAGTGGGGTTGGCATGTGCATGCTCAGTTCTGACAAGTAGACCGTGTGAGTGTCTCTATAATCTTTATGTTTGTGTGTGTATATGAGTGTGTGAGTATGAGTGTGTGTGAGAGTGTGTGAGTGTGTGTGTGTATGAGTGTGTACGGAAACAACACAGCTTGCATAATGTCCGGGGTGAACGGAAATGATTAACAGATTTGCATATTAACTGCAGAACCTGCAACCGGGGGGGAATAAGCTGTCAGCCCTTCAAGGAACAGAGACCGGTCTCTATTCACAACTGAAATTACATCATCAAAATGAGACGGGTTCCTATTCACAACTGTCCCTTACTTCATCAATATGCGACAGCTACAGGTTCTTTCAAATGACCACCGCATACTCGTCGCAAACCCAACGAGAAATATTCAAAGAAGGTGAGTTAGTGACTTGATAATGACTGCATCTAGAGTAGACGTCTCTATGGAAAAAGCACCACTGCGACGCAAGCTTGCCAGATTCACTCTACTCCCCCAACTTAGGGTCAGTTCCATTTCAACTCCATTCAGGGAGTAAATTGAAAAATCTTTATAGAATATTAAATGGTATTGAATTTACATTTCTACGAATCTCTAGCTTTACTCTGAAAGCAAATGCAATGCTTTTGTGCAGGTATCAAATTGAGGGCACCTCACAAGTATGGCTGGTGTGGTACAGCGCACGTCTAACAGAACACAGCGCTATGACTCCAGTGGCAACGAGCATCTTCTCTCCTTGTTGTGGCTGGATGGGAGATAGATGTGTGTTATATAATTG
>CM059812.1:4120000-4122500 GCA_030435695.1 Brachymystax lenok tsinlingensis | reverse complement strand
CATATTAAAACAGCATATTAACACTAAATAGGATACATGTCATATTAAAACAGAGATGCAGTTTTTTTTTTTTTTTAATTCTATAAGAAGGCCTAAAGGTTTATAGGCAAAATAACCCTATCCGAACAGAAAGCTTCTTGAACGTGGGAATATGCCAGGCCTATTGGGCCAAAATCAATTATGGCCTATTGTATAGATAAACGGAACAAAAATGAATAAAACTTAAGAGACCTGATTTTTAGTTTAGAAACACTTTGCTACAATGACACACTTGCAGTGCATTCGGGAAAGCATTCAGGACCCCTTGGCTTTTTTCTACATTTTGTTACTTTTACAGCCTTTTTCTAAAATGGATTGAATCGTTTTTTCCCCTCCCTCAATCTACACACAATACCCCCATAATGGAAAAGCAAAAACAGGTTTAGATATTTTAGCAAATGTATAAAAAAATAAAAAAACGTATATCACATTTACAGTATTCAGACCCTTCACTCAGTACTCTGTTGAAGCACCTTTGACAGCGATTACAGCCGTGAGTCTTCTTGGGTATGACGCTACAAGCTTGGCACACCTGTATTTGGGGAGTTTCTCCCATTCTTCTCTGCAGATCCTCTCAAGCTCTGTCAGGTTGGATGGGGAGCGTCGCTGCACATTTATTTTCAGGTCTCTCCAGAGAAGTTTGATAAGGTTCAAGTCCGGGCTCTGGCTGGGCCACTCAAGGACATTGAGACTTGGTACCTTTCCCCAGATCTGTGCCTCGACACAATCCTGTCTCAGAGCTCTACGGAAAATTCCTTCGACCTAAAAGCTTGGTTTTTGCTCTGAGATGCACTGTGTGACCTTATATAGACAGGTGTGTGCCTTCCCAAATCATGTCCAATCAAGTTGTAGAAACATCTCAAGGATGATCATTGGAAACAGGATGCACCTGAGCTAAATTTCAAGTCTCAAAGCTAAAGGTCTGAATACTTATGTAAATAAGGTATCGGTTTTAAATTTGTAATAAATTTGCAAACATTTCAAAAAATCTGTTTTTCGCTTTGTCATTATGAGGTCTTGTGAGAAAAACAAATAATTGAATCCGTTTTAGTTGAAGGCTGTGACGTAAGAAAATATGGAAAAAGTCAAGGGGTCTGAATACTTTCCGAATGCCCTGCATTCATCTACCCACCTCCTTCCTTTCTGATAGCATGTGCATGTTGTAAGTACACCATCATGCCTTCGGGATACGTGTCTTTTCAGATTCCACAATGATTCATTAGTTGTGGACACTACATCACCGCACTCCCTCTCTTTGTAAGTCACCTTGATTTAGCAGCTGTGTGTTTTATCAGTTTCTTTATGAAAATATTTAGCCAACTCCATGACAGTAGCTAAAGCAAGGGGCTATAGACGGCAGCACACAAGTAGACTACACATGTATGCTGGGCCAGGCATGCCCTGAGATTGTGAAGTGAGCGCTACTGGAGCGGCGAGAAGGCTGACGCTCCAGCCTTTAGGAATCGCGCTCTAATCAAATTGGGCACGACGCTCCGCTCACATGCCCTGGTACATACCCAGGTTTTTTAGTGGTGATGGTCTTGAGTCCCACCACTTGTAGTGCTCCTGCCCCCAGGACCAGCTGGCAGCTCCGCGAGTTGAAGTGCTGTCAAAGGAGACAGACACAGAGGGGGGTCAGGGACCCTTTCAATACAACATGACGGCAGTTTGTTAGTGGGATGCATGCCAGGTAAATGTAGCTAGCTCCCAGACCATCATCCTAGACTGTTGCCACACAGGGGGCTGGTGTGTTGTTACCTTGAGTAGGTCTGAGAGGCGGGTGAGCTTGTCCGTGGAGATGGAAGGCATGTCGTTGACACACTGACAGTACTCCAGGAAGATCCGGGTCAGTAGTAACACCGTGCTGATGAGGACGACACAGAGGTCACCAGTCAATATGGGTCTTATCATCATTTGTCCTTACATGCCTTACGTTTTGAGTGTGGGAGTGGACATGAGCATTTATTGTAGTTACCTACCCAACAACTGCATATTTCTGGCCATCAATGTGCAAATAATCACTTGGTTTCCTTTCTTCTGTGCCTGGTATTGAGAAGAAGACAGAAAATAAACTCAGTCAGTCTGGGGACACATATTTTGGGGGGGACTGACCGACCATCGGGAGCATGGACTGACAGTTGTGCAGAGCGTAGGTCAGAGACAGACTATGGTAGGTATGGTATCCAGGGCATGACATTCACTTTAGTCCACCAGCCACTGTGGCAGGTAGATTAAAATATCTACCAGCCACTCAGGTCTTTTACCAGCCAAAATATTTTTGCCATAATTACATAAAACACACAAAAAACAGATGGCCATGCTTTGTAATGTTTAAAAAAAAAAAGACAGTATGAAAGTAATGTGGTATATTTGCTGAATTTCAGTTCATTTTTTTGTGACCTGAGTCTTAACCAAAATATCAGACAAAATGTTAGGCTGCCCCTTTTAAGGGTGGGAGGTG
>CM059812.1:3312500-3387500 GCA_030435695.1 Brachymystax lenok tsinlingensis | reverse complement strand
GCTGATGTAAGAAGGGCTTTACAAATAAATTTGATTGATTGATTGATAGTTGTATGGGTATGAGTCTCAGGTCTGGTAGGGGGTTCTGTGTGACCTACAACTGAGTGAAACCTGGGATGTATTTACTAGGAAGCAAACAGACCCAAACGGAGAGGGACGACCTGTACTGGTCCTGTCAGCATCCTGCCCCCTGTTTGTCTCTGGGCCTCTAGAGGTCACCTGTGTTTCCCTCTGCCTTAGCTCTTCCTCGTGTGTCCTTATTAGTGTTATCCAGTTCACCTGTGCCTTGTTTCCCCTAGAGTATTTTAGCTGTGTTTTTTCCCCTTGTTCCTCACTTGGTTTTTGAGTCTTGGCTATGTGTCTCCTGCTGTGTCCCATCGTCTTTCCTAGTGATCTAAGCTATCCCAAGTAAGCCTTCTAAGTTATTTTTATTTTGTTTTTCTCCCCTCGTGGAGTTATTTTATTTTTCCTCCTGTTTTGTTTACTTTGTCCCCGTTAGTATTCCTCTTTCTGAGAAGAACTTTTGTTGGACTATTTTTTTTTGACCTGCAAAGAAACCTCTCCTTAAATTAAATCTACTTTGCCTGGAGTATTGCCTTGAGTGTTTCATTTGGGTCCAACACTACCTCCTCTGTGGCTAAGGGGTAGAACACCCAACTCTCCACTTCTGAGACCTGAGTTCGAGCCCAGCCTGTGACAGGTCCAATTAGAAACTCTCGTTTTTCGTTTTCATGGTGTGCACTAATGAACACAACCCTAAAGACGCGCTGCACTGTCAGTGAGAATGATGATACATCACCGAAATACTACTGTTTCTCACACTTAAAATACTTTCCGTCAGAATTTAAACATGAAAATTAAAACAATAAAATGCTATATCCAAACTGAATGTACTAATATATTTATATGTACATACTCGTATTCTTTCCTTTACACTTGTGTGTATAAGGTAGTTGTTCAAAGTCACCATTATTAGTCAGTTGTACAACCAAATGCCTTCAACCGAAATGTGTCTTCCGCATTTAACCCAACCCCACTGAATCAGAGAGGTGCGGGGGGGCTGCCTTAATCGACATCCAAGTCTTCGGCGCCCGGGGAACAGTGGGTTAACTGCCTTGTTCAGGGGCAGAACGACAGATCTTTTCCTTGTCAGCTCGGGGGATTCGAACTTGCAACCCTCCGGTACCTGCTGTTGTTGTGAAATTGTTAGATTACTTGTTAGATTACTACTGCATGGTCGGAACTAGAAGCACAAGCATTTCGCTACACTCGCATTAACATCTGCTAACCATGTGTATGTGACAAATACAATTTGATTTGATTGAGTCAAAACCATAGGAATACAATAAAAGATCCAAATGAAAACCAAGAAACACATCATTTTTTGGGGACTTAAATCTATTTGAAAGGCTACAACAAAAACAATATGGAACAGTATTATGCCACTAAAAAACTTGTTCAAAACACATGTAGATGAGTATTGCATTCATGCAAGCCAGTTCTGCTCAATTCATTTGGAGAAAATAATTTCATGGCTCATTAGAAATTGTCATAGTCAAATGTTTGGAAATACAAACATTATTCCATCATCTTCAATGGTACACCAACCATTTAAGTACATGGTCAATATCAGCTCAAAACATGAATCATACACATAAATGTCCATCGCACCTCCAAAACCAACACACAGCAAACTCATTGTTAAGATGGTCACTTTATTTGCCTAGTTGGCCAACTACCACAAACAATCTCTCGTGCCATTTTTCCTGTGATTAAAATGTCGACCTCTCATGAATATCCAAAAACAAGCTCCAGGCGAGAGACAACCCTTTTCATGTTGATGGAACAGAAAAGGGAAGAGGAGCGATCCCTTTGAAAACCCGACGATCTGTGGAGAACTCTGATAAACTTCTTTCAAAGCTTATAACTCCCCATGTCTTTTGGTGAGTCACCCAGAGGCCTCCTTCTTCCATGTCCCCATTTGCCCCCCCCGTCAGACTAGTTACCATTCTAAATAAAGAAGATTGATGTTACGGTGTGTGATGAGAAATTGTATGAAAGTTTACTTGTCCTGAACTTGTAGTGGCTAATCATGGCATATTTCGCAGGTATTACTACTAGTGGCCGCGAATGACTCCAACTCCATCATTAAGTTCGACGACGACACAACGGTGGTAGGCCTGATCACCGACGATGATGAGACAGCCTACAAGGAGGAGGTCAGAGACCTGGCAGTGTGGTGCCAGGACAACAACCTCCCCCTCAACGTGATCAACACAAAGGAGCTGATCGCGGACTACAGGAAACGGAGAACTGAGCACGCCCCCATCCTCAACGACGGGGCTGTAGTGGAGCAGGTCGAGAGCTTCAAGTTCCTCTGTGTCCAGATCACTAAGGAATTATCACGCTCCACACACACCAACACAGTCGTGAAGAGGACACGACAATGCCTCTTCCCCCTAAGAAAGATTCTGCATGGGCACTCAGATCCTCAGATAAAGTTATACAACTGCACTGTCTTGACTGGCTGCATCACTGCTTGGCATGGCAACTGCTTGGCATCCGACAGAGTGTAGAACGTACGGCCCAGTACATCACTGGCGCCGAGCTCTCTGCCATCTCCGCCATCCAGACCCTAAAAATTGTCAAAGGCTCCAGCTCCCCAAGTCATAGACTGTTCTCTCTGCAACCGCATGTCAAGAGGTACCGATGCACCAAGTCTAGAACCAACAGGACTCTGAACAGCTTCTACCCCCAAGCCATAAGACTGCTAAATAGTTAGTTAAATAGTTAACCAATAGCTACCCGGACTATTTTCATTGACCCTTTTGACTGATCACATACGCTGCTGTTACTGTTTATTATCTATCCTGTTGCCTAGTCACTTTATGTATGTACATATCTACCTCAATCACCTTGTACCCCTGCACATGTGTTATAATTGTGTTATAATTGTTGTATAATTTAAATGTTTTTCTCTCTGCATTGTTGGGAAGGGCCCATAAGTAAGCATTTCACAGTTAGTTTGCACCTGTTGTTTATAAAGAGACAAATAACATTTGGTTTTGATTTGATTTGAACCCTGACATTTTCCTGGTAAGTTCACGTGGTCAGGAAAAACTGTTCCTAGTTATGACAGACCATGTTTATTGAAGTGTTACTGGCTTGTTATGGAATATCATGAATTATATGACTTTCACAAACCCCTCAAAAGATCTGGCACAGATGAGAGGTACATTTCTCTAAAGTGTTCGACGAGCTTAGTATATTAGTATATTTATATTAGTATATTAGTATATTAGTATATTAGTATATTTATATTAGTATATTAGCATATTTATATTTGTATATTTATATTAGTATATTTATATTAGTATATTAGTATATTAGTATATTTATATTAGTATATTAGTATATTAGTATATTAGTTAGTAGTATGGAGCCATATTCTAAGCAAAATTTACTACCTCCAATTATTTCCATGGATGCAACGACAAAGTAGTATCCGATGCCCTTCGATCTTTTCAGTTGTCATGGAGACCAGTGGTTATAAACATGTTGTTTGGCGTCATTTGATCTCAAACCCACCGCTGTGCATTTTGGGACCGTTCTTCGAACGTTACAGTCTGTTCCCCACTGAGGTAACAACACGTTTAACCTTAAATCCCACCTCGACAACGTCTAACAACTTTAAAAACGCTGTGTCCTAGGTGCACGAGCGTCTCTCCACCTGCATCGCCATGGTAACGGCTGAACTCATCCAGTCTTGTTTCCCATGATCCACCTGGAACATGTGCCCGCCCTAACGCCGCCGTGGCTGGGGGCGGGTTTTCCAGAGGTGTGTGCGTGCTATGGCCATCTTTGTGCTTGTGTTCACCTTCATCAGGGGGAGACAAAACACCCTGTCTGTCTGCACTGAAGGACTAACACGCATCATTAGCCACTCCAACAGATGCTCTGCAGCCATGTCTGGAGAAACAGACGCCCAGTGTGTGTGTGTGTGCATATGCGTGGGTGAGAGACAGAGAGAGAGAGAGAGAGAGAGAGAGAGAGAGAGAGAGAGGAGGGGGTCAACAAAGTGATCAATCAAAGATCAACAGCGTGCGTCACTGTTGCGCAACTATCTGCATGTTCACACTAAACAGTCGTTTCGTTAACCCCGTGCTCCCTGGGTGGACACTAGTGACGTGGGCCACATCCATGCCCTTTATCACAATCACATCTCTCTCTCTCTCTCTCTCAAATGGCACCCTATTCCTACATAGTGCACTACTTTTGACTAGAGCTTTATGGGCCTTGGTCAAAGGTAGTACACGTTTTTTTTTTTGCATTACAAATGTTCGATGTGATATTCAGTCACAATTTACATCCACACCATACATTTACATATAGTTTTTTGACTAAAGTAATTTCCGAATAAGGAACTTCATGTAAACTGCTAACTACAGTAGATCGGCGTCATGCACGGTGACAAGCAGCACCATCAACATGCCGTGTCATACTGTACCGCACGTATACAGCTGCCTCTTTGCATACTGTTTGTAAAATCTGCCTTCTGGGGCCACGTGACCGGCTATACATGTGCTCCTACTGCAGGAAGTGAGAAAAGAGTCGGTTTTCAAACCGCCAGCATGACAAAAGCTGAGATCACCTCAAACAAACATACACCCCTCCCTCTCCCCCCCTGCCACACACACACACACACACACACACACACACACACACACACATTTTGTCTGAGGAGGAAGTGGCGGTTGTTTGCTTTTTGCAATGTGATGATGTTGCACAGCCTCCCGCATTTTTTTTTTTTTTAAACGTTTCTTCTGACGATCATTTGAAATTGACTCTGGCTGGAGGTCACGGGGTATAGAGCAGAGGAGTATAGAGCAGAGGAGTATAGAGCAGAGGAGTATAGAGCAGAGGAGTATAGAGCAGAGGAGTATAGAGCAGAGGAGTATAGAGCAGAGGAGTATAGAGCAGAGGAGTATAGAGCAGAGGAGTATAGAGCAGAGGAGCAAAACACTGCAGCCGGCATTTGGTTTCTGTTTGTATGAGCACGAGGAGACAAACAGTTTCCCTGACTAAAAGCCCTGTATGAAAAATAGAGAGTGTTAGTACCGGTAGTTAGGATTGTACCTGCAAAGTTAGTCAAAGAAATACACTATCAGGCCAAGATTTGTGAAGGTGACACAGGTGGTCCTACAAATGGATTGGCTGACTATTCTTTCCTATTTACAGTATATCTAGTGGTGGTGGTTGAGGAAAGTCTGTATTCATCTTGCCATCTCCCACACTATAGGCTATAACACTGTCTGCATCCCAAATGGCACCCTATTCCCTATATAGTGTACTTTTTTTGACCAGGGTCCAAGAATTGCACTGTATAGGGAATAGGGTGCCATTTGGACACAACTTATTGTCTGGATGCCCTTGGGTCTAGCCTTTTTTTTCTCAATGTTTTTCCAGTTTAACCCACAGCAGGAAACCCTAGACAGGGATGTCATCCGTTTCAAATCAAATGTTATTGGTCACATACACATGGTTAGCAGATGTTAATGCGAGTGTAGCGAAATGCTTGTGCTTCTAGTTCCGACCGTGCAGTAATATCTAACAAGTAATTTAACAATTTCACAACAACTACCTTATACACACAAATGTAAAGGAATGAATAAGAATATGTACATATAAATATATGGATGAGCGATGGCCGAACGGCATAGGCAAGATGCAGTAGATGGTATGGAGTACAGTATATACATATGAGATGAGTAATGTAGGCTATGTAAACATTATATAAAGTGGCATTGTTTAAAGTGACTTCTGATACATTTATTACATCCAATTTTTTATTATTAAAGTGTCTAGAAATTTGAGTCAGTATGTTGGCAGCAGCCACTCAATGTTAGTGATGGCTGTTTAACAGTCTGATGGCCTTGAGATAGAAGCTGTTTTTCAGTCTCTCGGTCCCAGCTTTGATGCACCTGTACTGACCTCGCCTTCTGGATGATAGTGGGGTGAACAGGCAGTGGCTCGGGTGGTTGTTGTCCTTGATGATCTTTTGGCCTTCCTGTGACATCGGGTAGTGTAGGTGTCCTGGAGGGTAGGTAGTTTACCCCCGGTGATGCGTTGTTCAGGCCTCTCACTACCCTCTGGAGAGACTTACGGTTGTGGGCGGAGCAGTTGTCGTACCAGGCGGTGATACAGCCCGACAGGATGCTCTCGATTGTGCATCTGTAAAAGTTTGTGTAAAACCTCTTATCTCCGGGTAGAAGTTGCCCTTAGGCAACTGAAGCCTAACATTTAGGACTAACAGGGGAAAACACAAAAGGTACCTTAGATCAGTGTCTGTAACCAACTTCACACTAGCTCACCCCTTACCCATATCTCTCTCTCTCTCTCTCTCTCTCTCTCTCTCTCTCTCTCTCTCTCTCTCTCTCTCTCTCTCTCTCTCTCTCTCTCTCTCTCTCTCTCTCTCTCTCTCTCTCTCTCTCTCTCTCTCTCTCTCTCTCTCTCTCTCTCTCTCTCTCTCTCTCTCTCTCTCTCTCTCTCTCTCTCTCTCTCTCTCTCTCTCTCTCTCTCTCTCTCTCTCTCTCTCTCTCTCTCTCTCTCTCTCTCTCTCTCTCTCTCTCTCTCTCTCTCTCTCTCTCTCTCTCTCTCTCTCTCTCTCTCGCTCTCTCGCTCTCTCTCTCTCTCTCTCTCTCTCTCTCTCTCTCTGCTCAAGCACTCCTTTGACCCAAAACAAACTTCCTCTCCTCTCTCCATGATGCCTTTGAGATAGGCCTCCGTCCAAAAATACCAGGATAGAGAGAGAGAGAGAAAATAGAAAAGAGAGAGAAAGGGTTATAATTGGGGACAGATATCTCTTGGGTTTTGTCTGTGCGATAAGAGCCCACACACACAGAGGGACAGTGGAAAGAGTAGGAGGATACTAGTATCCTATGGGTGAGACACTGACAGTCGTGATGGCAACTACAAGCAGCTCTGAGCACTGCTGTACTTACAGAATGTTAAGACATCCAACATGAGCATTTTCTGAATATAAAAAAATTTATTGAATGAAAAGCATGGATATTATATATTTTATTGTTTATTTTATTTAAATGTCATAAAACCTCTAAATCTTGTACCAAACAGTTGGCTATAGTAAAGCATGATAATGACAGTATATGTAGCCCCATGTAACGATGAGAGTCGGGTGTGAGTGTTTTTAATAAACAAAATGTAACAATATAAAACACGCAAACACGAACATCGCACAGACAAGAAACAGAAACAATGACGCCTGGGGGAGGGAACCAAAGGGAGTGACATATATAGGCAAGGTAATCAGGGAAGTGATGGAGTCCAGGTGAGTTCCTGACGACGTGCAGGTGCGCGTAACGAATGGATGACAGGTGTGCGCCATAACGATCAGCCTGGGGACCTAGAGGCCGGAGAGGAAGCGCACGAGACACACCAGTTTTGAACGCGCTGATATGATTGGCTACAGAGGAATATCTGTACCTTGATTTACCGTCAAGGCTTCTCAGTTCCTTCAAAGACTTCACACTTTCAAGTAGTGTCTTCCTGTGTGACTTAAGTTAAAGTTAAAAAAACCCAACCACGTGATTGGTTGGGACAAAATATTTACTTAAAAACAGTGTTTAGCCAAAGTGACAAGTGACCTTCTTTAAGAACAGAGGGGCAAGAGTGGAGTGTCACTGGAATGCCAAAGGAGCTGATCACTCACTTTGGCCATTTGCAAGTACTGACTGGTTAAGCGGGTGCACACACACACTCACCCAGAAACAGACACAGATACACACACACACACACAAATACTCACACACAGACACACACTCAACCCAAGCTAGTCCCTGGGAGGTGGACGGTGTGGTGAGGTAATGTTTACATGCCCCTGTCATAGGGGACTTAGTGCGTGACTCATAAACCCATTACAAACATTCTGGTGACACTCCGGTCACCGGGTTAAACTGCTGCGCCTGTTTTCCTCTCCTCCCATTCTATGAGAGAGGATTTAGTGAGTAAAGCCGCCGGCTGATCGCATGAGACACGGGTTCACCCACTCCCACTGAAAAGCACAGCTCGACAGAAAGTGACGGGCCAAGAGGAACGGGTCGAGCTATTTAGGACGAGGTCACGGCCCAATCACTGGCGGCTTATCTGCCCACCAGTCAGATCCTCCCTCCTTCACCCTCAACCTCACCCGTCCAGACCCAGGCCAGAGTGAGTGAGTGAGTGAGTGAGGTCTGAGTCCCAAATGGCACCCTATTCCCTACATAGTGCACTACTAGTGCGCTATATAGGGATATCCAGTATTTAGTAGGGCACTATATAGGGAATAGGGTGCCATTTGGAATACAACAGTGAGTGAGTGCCATGGCCAACCCTCCTCTCTTCTCTATCCTTTAAACCTCCTGTCACCTTTGACACCCTTCTGTCGCAGCAACCCTTCACCCCTTCAAATGGCCTGTAGAGGATACAGGCACACACACACACACAGTCCAACACATGGCTGTAGTGATTGGGTAATCCGCACTAACACCAATCTCCCCCCTCCCTTCTCCCTCTCTCACCCGCTTGTTGAGACAGCGTCTCACAAGACGTAGCGGCAAATCTCTCCACTCCCCCTCTCTCCACTCCCCCTTCCTGTCACTGAGCGCCACTCAACGAGGCTGAGCCTGAAAATAAACGAGGCAGCACGTGGACTCGCAGAGACCCGGGCCTGTCACATAGAAAAGTGATGCGGAGAGATTTGTACTCCGCCGCCGCTAAAAACAGATCCGAGCCACATTCATCACCTTAGTAGCTTCGGGTCACTTATGGGCACAGGCTGAGGTGCAATCCCTCAGCGATAGTTTTGGGGCGATGGGGTACAGACACTCTTATCCAGAGCAACTTACAGGAGCAACTTGCTCAAGGGCACATCAACAGATTTATCACCTAGTTGGCTCAGGGATTCAAACCAGCGACCTTTCGGTTATTCCCCCGGGTAGAAGGACTGACATTTCTGCACTTTCATATAGATTCCCTATCCTCTTGTTTTTAATTAACTTCCTGTGTTTTCCGGTGTCTTGTCTTGTGTTTGTGACCATCTTAGTTTAGATTAGCCTATTCTCAGGGTTTAGCATTAGCTTCTTAGCCTCAACAACAGTTCATCTGTAGCCTAGAGTGTTAAACAGCTTGGTCTACAGAACTCTGGACTTGTAATGTACCTTTAAATCAGACAATGCTCCAATGCTGTTTTAAAAAATGTCCACCAATGAGATTAATTTCAAGAAATCCAGTGTGATTTAACCCTTTGGTGACAGCCGGTTGACAACACCGACAATTAGCATATTTCAACATTTCAGAGAGCAGCTTCAACTTAACTGCAACAGACGACAACACTGCACCCTGTCCTGTAGAATGTTTACATTTTTGAGAGCTGTTCATAAAACACCAGCTTGTTTTAGTGCTTCAGATGACAAGCTAGCACTGAGAAGCCGTCTTTAAAGAGAACAAAGAGAGAGAGAGAGAGAGAGAGAGAGAGAGAGAGAGAGAGAGAGAGAGAGAGAGAGAGAGAGAGAGAGAGAGAGAGAGGAGACTAAAGTCAGACATGGCGGGTCTGGGCTGGAAGATAAAGGGGCAAGCCTTCACAAGCTTCCTCTGCCCAGCTCTCCCTCGCTGCTTCGCTCCCTTCCTCCCCGCTAACATTCATCCACCATGCGCCAAACACAATTTTTCAAAGGCCCCCTGAAAGTAGGCCACAAAGTTTTAAGAGAGCGCGAGAGAGAGAGAGAGAGAGAGAGAGAGAGAGAGAGAGAGAGAGAGAGAGAGAGAGAGAGAGAAAACATTTACTAAAAACACTGCACAAGTACACTTCTCCAGCACGTGTTTTAGCGAATGGCTAGATGGAGAGAGAGGAGAGAGAGTGAGGAGGGAGTTAGCAAGACTTCTAAATTATCTCTCTCTTTTTATCTTCATGCTTAACCAGATTGGAGAACTGTTTCATCTGAGACTGGGAACTGATTTGGCTGTCAATCTCAACGCATCAAACACCACTCCACCCTAAACCCAACTTTTTGGGGGGGGGGCTGGCGTGAACATAAATGACTGGCGCTCAATATCTCAAGACGTTATGCTCGTTCCGAGATAACACCACCAGCCGCCACTTCAATACACGTCGATTGGCTGCGACAACCGTCATTGTTTTTGGAAGCACTGTCGCGGTCTACTTATGTCTAAATAACAGTCAGTCGTACGTGAAGCCGTCTGACTAGTATCTGACGCGGGGAGATTGGATGGTGGCGATAAAGAGGAGGGGTAAGGCGGGACGATTAAACGGGGGCTGTTGTTTTGAGAGGAGCTAGCTGCGGCTCTTGGCAGCTCTAACCGAGAATAGATTCTCGCTGCGTCCCAAATGGCAACCTATTCCCTATATAATGCACCATTTTTTGACAAGGGCCCATAGAGCTCTGGTCAAAAGTAGTGCACTATGTAGGGAACATTGGTGTCGTTAAGGATCACAGATTCTCTTATCTGAACCACCAGGAAGACAAGCAGCACTGTCTGAACGTCTGTGATGTGGGGAGGAGATAAGGAGTTGTCGGATGGAGAGTCCAGGATGGATGACAGGAGCAAGGGAGAGGAGGGGGGACGAGGGAGGGAGGTTAGTGGAGGATAGGGCTGGCTTAATGCTCAAGCTAGCAGTCCCCTGGGGGGGGACATTAAGACCTCTTCATAAGCCAAATCCAGGTTTCCATCTCAAACTCAGGAGTTTGGAACGACTCAAGGTTCCCATCTTCGTCTCTTGTTACCCGAGGGAGTTTCTTATGGCCTTGCTGTGCCAGCCAATGCTTGCTTCAGGACAAGCTTAGGATCTGGCCTAGTTATAAAAATGACTTGAGAAAAAGTGCTTTTATAACGAAAGCATTGAGCCTCATTCAACTGAATGACATGACTGGCAATAATCTTGCGCCTTTTTTTTGTCCAAAATGATCCAGATAGCAGAGATGTGTGGGGGGGGGGAAAAAAAGCAGTTTTGAACATATTCTCTAATTTAAATTATGAGAAAATAAAGCATATTTTGTTGTCTTTTTCTGGCCTCGGCTTATCAGTTCAAGCACACTTCTCCGCTCCCTTTTATAACAGGGGTTTGATTGATAGACCGGTCCCTTCAGTGGTCTCACCAGAGGTCAGAGGTCAGAGGTCATCCCAGGATCATCAAAAGAGGGGCACTGACCGCTATAGGAGATATATGGCTTGAGCTGACCTCTGACCTGTCACCTCATTTCCCAAATCTCACCGTGAAGCTCAGTTTACCTCATCCAAAATATAGCAGGACATCAATTGTCCTAAGCTGAAGTTGACATTTGCTGGAATTTAGGGTGCTAGCAGATGAGCTAGCCATGATTAAGTACATGCAAATTGATGGTGGTCCCATTATTTCACATATAGCCTACCGATGCCAGCTATGGTGACAACCTACGAGCTCTGTAATACCTTGCTAATGTCCGTGTAAAGTATGCTTTGTGGCGCGGATGGTTCAAGCACAGTGTTATCGCCTGTCTTCGGTCGACTGTCTGACAGTACGATCTCTTCCCTCTCCGTGTTGAGGAGCTCACACACAGCAGGGGCAGCCAGGCAGACTTCCATCGGGCCATGAGGCAGCTGGGGGAAGCGTGCGTTGTCGGGGAGGCAGTTCATCGGGTCGCCATGGTTATTTATGTTGCCGTAACCCGAGGCAGCTGTTATGACACCTCTTGGGCAATTGTCACACTCCTGCTATGGTGGTGGTGGGTGATCGCTGTGTCGCAGAGGGCCAACCGAGACACTCTCCCCTAGAGGAGCTTCGGCTGAAGATCTTATTTTGAGGAGGTGTCGGATACGGAGCGGTCCTACAAGGGGAAAAGAGAGCGGTTTGTTTGTGAATATTGAGTGTCGTGTTTTGGTCTTCAGTGTGTGTGTAGTCATCTTTTCCAACTGCTTTGGGCGAGTGTGAGATTGTTTTTGTTTACGTGAATGGGTCTGTGTATAAGACAGCTTCAAGTTACACGTGGGAAAGTGTTTATGGGAAAGTGTTTGGATGCGGACATGTGAATGGGTAGATTTCATTTCAATACATGTATGTCTGTGCTGCTGCTGTTTATGTGTGTGTGTGTGTACGTGCAAAACTATTTCGGTGCATCAAGAGTTAAAGGTCATCGTCAGACACAGGGAGGTGTTTGTGCGTAAACAAGTCCCCGTTACCATGGTAGTGTATCCGCCTCCCCGTAGCGACGACGCAGGCTATTTTAGGGGAAAGATGCCTAACCAGTCATCACTCCCACAGCAACCCCCCCTTTACCCCCTAAAAGCATCCCAGCCACGT
This sequence comes from Brachymystax lenok tsinlingensis, assembly GCA_030435695.1. Classification (NCBI taxonomy): domain Eukaryota; kingdom Metazoa; phylum Chordata; class Actinopteri; order Salmoniformes; family Salmonidae; genus Brachymystax; species Brachymystax lenok. The sequence goes on along the minus strand of CM059812.1, from coordinate 3,375,148 downwards.
CAGCTTGTATCCAGGGCCCCTCCAGCTGATCTCCCCCAGGCAACCACCTCTTCCAGAGGGGGGCAGTGGTCCAGGTATTTGGCCTTGGTCATCTATCATTGTCCCCCAACAAATGCTACAAAGTGTCCCTCCTCGACATTTCAACTCTGGCACGAAGGCACTGTTCCTGACATGAAGCTTAAACAGAGTGAGCGATTCATGGCCGTTCAAGGAAAACCTGTAAACGCCAGAGTCCCAAGTAAACACTATGGAGAAAACAAAGGGAGCAGAGCCATGGTGATGGGCCATGTTGCTAGCAACGGCACACGTCACTAGCTCACCGAGGCTACCCAACAAAGAGTACCTGCTAGACTGCATGACATACGGTATTCTCAGTTTGTAATGTTTGAAAGCTTGGGATAGGACTTGCTGACCTCCTCCCGAAAAACCATTACGTCTGACGTTATATGAACCATTGGATGAAGACAATGCTAACAGAGTTTATAATACAATGCTAACGAGTAGGCTACAGTATCCCTCTATTTTTGGGACATTTCTTGTTCTTCTCTCTGCCTTTTCTCTTCGATTTCATTTACATTTTAAGTTTATCTCATATACAACCGTGGCTGCAGTTGTATCGTCTTTTCAGGGTTCGAAAGCACCATTTACACATTTTTCACTGCAATCCTGCTGACAGCAACACTGACAACAGCACAGAGAACGCAGCAATCCTGCTGCTTCGCTCTGGACCTCGCTGGCTGTGATCTCCCCTTGTGGCTTTAATCAGGAAAAGGTTCAACATGAATTCTCTTTGTTTTGTTCTTCCTACAAAGAGGGAACGGGCCCTCTCTCTCTCTCTCTCTCTCTCTCTCTCTCTCTCTCTCTCTCTCTCTCTCTCTCTCTCTCTCTCTCTCTCTCTCTCCCCACACCATTTTAATTAAAGTAATGGCAGAGGCAAACCAGAGTGGTGTAAGACTCTTTCGTTTCTTTCCGGGTGACGTCAACGCCATCGCCATGATGCCGCTTTCTCATTTAGGATATTAAAGGAAAGTCACACTCAGCTAAAGGTTTAGAACTGTGTGTCCCCGTCATGCTAGTGTGCGATTTAGTACACTCTGCCTGCATATCACACCAAGCTAAGAGGTAGCCTTTGCTAGGCACCGCATCACTAGCCTTTGCAAGAACGGATAGGAGGTAGGATGAGAAGACACAGTGCTAGGGTAAGAGAGTGTTCAGCACACTAATCAAACACTGATGACTTGCACTTTAGCCGACACAGAGATCAATGGCGATCCAGTTCACTCCTGTTTTTCATTAGCGAGAAGCAAAGGCAAAGACTGCTTCTCAAATGGCACCCTTTTTCTTTTATAGTGCACTACTTTTGATCAGGGCCCATAGAGCTCTCCCGTAAGTCTCTGGGAAAAAAAGTGTAGTGTGCTATTTGGGACGTAAACAAACTCTGTTGGCTAACCCTTGAGCCAAACCATTGATTGGTTCTGTAGATCTCCAGGATTGATTGCAGCGCATTGTCACCAGGGAGACGAAAGGGAATGGATGGTAGGAAGATGTGTCAGTGGATTTTCAACTTGTTATCAGAATCAGGGACTTTCTGGGTAGAAAACACACACACAACCTGACTTGCATCCAATGCCACAGATTTCCCTTTTTATTAATCAAGAATGGACTGTTTAATCTTAAAGCTGTCAACTCTCAGGTTCTTCCAACGTCCCACCATGTTTTTACGCCGTGTCTCAAAGACATTATCGCTATGTTACATAACATCAGAGGTACGTTCAACTTGGCAAATGTTTGCAAACCAATTGGAGAAACCTGACGAAGACCTAAGGGTTGATACCTTGTCAATAAAGCACATGGCAGTACGCAGTCTTTTTTAACCTTCAGTGCAAACTAATTGGAACATTTTTTATTGTTAACTTGTTTCTTTGCCCTCCTGGTTGTCCGTCAGTCAGTCTGGCTTCTGGTGCTAAGAGGGTGCTGTACAGACTACGTACAGTAGCAGGTTTAGACTCCATAACCCCCTGCTCATGGCACGGAGATCTGCTGAGCTGACAGTCAGACAGAGTTCCTGTTAGAGCACATGGCGGGAGGTTTCCAGGAAACCCAGACACACACACACACACACACACACACACACACACACACACACACACACACCCTTTCCATTGGCCCCTGAACAGTGTAACTGTGAGAGCCAGTGTAGACGAAATCAAGGAAGGTGATATGTGCTGCCATATCTCTTTGAGTGGTAAGATACGATGTTCCCTTTGAGATGGGAGCAGGGTAGCTGGGTTGCCAGTTCTGTTTCTGCTCTAGCAAACACTGGTAGTTGTTGTTGTAGTCATGTTTGTCTGTTGGCTGGAGCCGTAATGGATCTGGCAACCAGGCTAGTAGCAATGGGAAGAAAAGAGATGGACAGATTGAGAGTAGCTACTATAGAACAACCTCCTGTATTGAGACAGAGAGAGAGAGAGAGAGAGAGAGAGAGAGAGAGAGAGAGAGAGAGAGAGAGAGAGAGAGAGAGAGAGAGAGAGAGGTGGGTGTATGAAACTACAAGTGACAGTATGTATCATAGTGTGTCTGTTTGGAACTGATTGATAATGGGTGTCTTGTCTGTCGAAGTGTGGCTGCGTGTGCCAGTGTGTGTGTGTATAGGCTGTGTTGGTAACAGCTGTGTTGGTCAAGTGACTTTGATCATGTCCCGTGTGTGTGTGTGTTTGTGTGTGTACACTGCATGTACACTACAGAGATAGGATAGGGTGTCAGACCAGCGATATCCGTCACCTAGGGCAGCTTTCTCTCTCTCTGCTTAGTCAAGGTGTTGGCTTTGTTCCAATGCCTCCATCCATGCCGATTGGTTTTCCTCCTTCCCTCTTTTCAGGTTCGACGACAGGGGAGAGAGAGTGTCAGACGGGAGAGGAGGTTGTCCTTGATTGGTTCAACAGACACAGTGTGACATCCGATCCCTACTCTGACCCCTCGCCATAAATCATCATCTACACTCTTAGGAAAAATGGGTTCCAAAAGGGTTCTGCGGCTGTCCCCATAGGAGAACCCTTTTTGGGAAGGGAAAGGGTACAGTGAGGGAAAAAAAGTATTTGATCCCCTGCTGATTTTGTACGTTTGCCCACTGACAAAGAAATGATCAGTCTATAATTTTAATGGTAGGTTTATTTGAACAGTGAGAGACAGAATAACAACAAAAAAAAACAGAAAAAAGCATTTGAAAAAATGTTATAAATTGATTTACATTTTAATGAGGGAAATAAGTATTTGACCCCTCTGCAAAACATGACTTAGTACTTGGTGGCATAACCCTTGTTGGCAATCACAGAGGTCAGACGTTTCTTGTAGTTGGCCACCAGGTTTGCACACATCTCAGGAGGGATTTTGTCCCACTCCTCTTTGCAGATCTTCTCCAAGTCATTAAGGTTTCGAGGATGACGTTTGGCAACTCGAACCTTCAGCTCCCTCCACAGATTTTCTATGGGATTAAGGTCTGGAGACTGGCTAGGCCACTACAGGACCTTAATGTGCTTCTTCTTGAGCCACTCCTTTGTTGCCTTGGCCGTGTGTTTTGGGTCATTGTCATGCTGGAATACCCATCCACGACCCATTTTCCAATGCCCTGGCTGAGGAAAGGTTTGACGGTACATGGCCCCGTCCATCGTCCCTTTGATGCGGTGAAGTTGTCCTGTCCCCTTAGCAGAAAAACATTCCCAAAGCATAATGTTTCCACCTCCATGTTTGATGGTGGGGATGGTGTTCTTGGGGTCATAGGCAGCATTCCTCCTCCTCCAAACACGGCGAGTTGAGTTGATGCCAAAGAGCTCCATTTTGGTCTCATCTGACCACAACACTTTCACCCAGTTGTCCTCTGAATCATTCAGATGTTCATTGGCAAACTTCAGGCGGGCATGTATATGTGCTTTCTTGAGCAGGGGACCTTTATGGCGCTGCAGGATTTCAGTCCTTCACTGCGTAGTGTGTTACCAATTGTTTTCTTGGTGACTATGGTCCCAGCTGCCTTGAGATCATTGACAAGATCCTCCCGTGGAGTTCTGGGCTGATTCCTCACCGTTCTTATGATCATTGCAACTCCACAAGGTGAGATCTTGCATGGAGCCCCAGGCAGAGGGAGATTGACAGTTCTTTTGTGTTTCTTCCATTTGCGAATAATCGCATCAACTGTTGTCACCTTCTCACCAAGCTGCTTGGCGATGGTCTTGTAGCCCATTCCAGCCTTGTGTAGGTCTACAATCTTGTCCCTGACATCCTTGGAGAGCTCTTTGGTCTTGGCCATGGTGGAGAGCTTGGAATCGGATTGATTGATTGCTTCTGTGGACAGGTGTCTTTTATACAGGTAACAAGCTGAGATTCGGAGCACTCCCTTTAAGAGTGTGCTCCTAATCTCAGCTCGTTACCTGTATAAAAGACACCTGGGAGCCAGAAATCTTTCTGATTGAGAGGGGGTCAAATACTTATTTCCCTCATTAAAATGCAAATAAATTTCTAACAGTTTTCAAATGCTGTTTTCTGGATTTTTTTGTTGTTATTCTGTCTCTCACTGTTCAAATAAACCTACCATTAAAATTATAGACTGATCATTTCTTCGTCAGTGGGCAAAAGTACAAAATCAGCAGGGGATCAAATACTTTTTTCCCTCACTGTATATCTAGTCAGTTGCACAACTGAATGCATTCAGTCTTCCGCATTTAATCCAACCCCTCTGAATTAGAGAACTGCAGGGGGGCTGCCTTAAATCGACATCATCGGCGCCCGGGGGGCAGTTGTTGTGGGGGTTAACTGCGTTGCTCCACCTTGCTGGCTCGGGGATTCGAACAAGCAACCTTTTTGTTACTGTCCCAATGCTCTAACCGCTCTAAACGGGTTCTACATGATACCCAAAATGGTTCTACCTGGAACCAAAAGGGTTCTTCCTGGAACCAAAAGAGGCTCTTCAAAGGGTTCTCCTAGTCGAAGAACCCTTCTTGGTTCTAGATAGCACCCTTTTTTTTCAATGAGTGTACTTGAGGTGTGTCCTAGCGAATACAATGCTGTACATACGTTGGTGCTCAGATGGGGTTAGTGTTGCGGCGTGTCTATATATATATATATATATATATATATATAGAGAGAATTGATTCACGGTAGCTGGGGTTGGCTTTCACTGTCTTACATGAGCAAAGGGGGCCTTTTCACTTTACGCAAATACACAGAGACCGAACCCATACGGACATGCTGGAAACCACGTGTAGATGAGGTCACGGCTATGGAAGCATACAGTGACTTCACAGTATTCACCACCCCTCCCAAAAAAATGAATATATATGTATGTACATATTTTAAAATACACTAATATATCTTGATTAGATAAGTATTCAACCGCCCCTCCTGAGTCAATACATGTTAGAATCACCTTTGGCAGCAGTTACAGCTGCGATTGCTGCATTCGCACACTATGTTATTTTAATTCTTCAAGGTCTGTCAAGTTGGTTGTTGATCATTGCTGAACAGACATTTTCAAGTCTTGCCATATATTTTCAAGGCAATTTAAGTCAAAACTGTAACTAGGCCACCCAGGAACATTCAATGTCGTCTTGGTAAGCGACTCCAGTGTATATTTGGCCTTGTGTTTTAGGTCATTGTCCTGCTGAAAGGTGAACTTGTCTCCCAGTGTCTGTTGGAAAGAGGACAGAACCAGGTTTTCCTCTAAGATTTTGCCTGTGCTTAGCTTTATTCTGTTTCTTTTAAACCATAAAAAACTCACTAGTCCTTGCCGATGACAAGCATACCCATAACATGATGCAGCCACCACCACGCTTGAAAATATGAAGAGTGGTACTCAGTGATGTGTTGTGTTGGATTTGCCCCAAACATTTCAGGACAAAAAGTTAATTTCTTTGCCAGTTTTACTTTCGTGCCTTGTTGCAAACAGGATGCATGTTTTGAGATATTTTTAAAAACCTCCCTGATCTTTATGGTTGAATCTGTGTTTGAAATTCACTGCTTGACTGAGGGACCTTACAGATCATTTATTTGTATTTCACCTTTATTTAACCAGGTAGGCAAGTTGAGAACAAGTTCTCATTTACAACTGCGACCTTGTATATGTGAGTTAATTGAGTTAATTTATTTTTATTTTATATTTATTTAACTAGGCCTGTCAGTTAAGATGACGGCCTAGGAACAGTGAGTTAACTGCCTGTTCAGGGACAGAACGACAGATTTGTACCGTGTCAACTCGGGGATTAAACACTATCATTACACACAGAATGAGTCCATGCAACTTATTACATGACTTGTTAAGCACGTTTTAACTCCTGAACTTATTTAGAATTGCCATAACAAAGTGGTTGAACAAAATCTAAATGTAATAAATGTTAAGTCCAGGCTGTAACTCAACTAAAAAGACAAGGGTTGTGTATACTTTCAGAAGGCACTGCAGTATACCCACAGATAGTAGAAGGAGCCAGATATCTTGCCTATCAATCTGAAACATCCATTTAGAACGTCTTCTCACCACCAAATATGGATAGGATAGCTTGTTCTTGTTCTGCCCACTATGCTCAATTTGCTCCTATTGGATATAACACCAGTGGTGTATCTTGGGTTAGTTACCAGTATCTTTGTTATACCCACTAGTACATCCACATGCATGAAGACACACCAACAGAACATTGGCTGGGATTCAAACACACGCCGCAGTGCTTGACTTTTAAAGGAAGTTTACCTTTGAGCCGACATCTGCAGAGTTTACCTCGAATGCGATCTCCATGAACGTCAGGGAAATTGCCTTTAAAGTCAAGTGCAGTGCGATGTTTGCGCAATAGTTTGCAAATAGAATGCCCCCGCTCCTCCTCACTCCAAGGTGACTCACCTCCAAAAGGCCTTAAAATAACAGCTGGGTCCTCTATTTGGGTCTCAGTCACGTAACACACACACTTGGCAGAAGCAGCTGGCCTAAAGGCCAAGGGTGGTTTACTCCATGTCAGGGCATGCAACTAACGCCCCCCATCCTCTTTGTATTTCTCCACTTCATTACATACAATCGGTCACATCCATTTTCACTGTACATTTCCATGTGAACTGGTGTGCAACCTTCTCCATGTTTTTGTTACTGCATGCAGTTAACAGTGTGTGTGGCATGCTATAGAAGAAATGTGGGTAACACTTTACATGAAGGTAACGTTTATAAAGGGGAATTATGTAATTCATGTTTATTTAATTGTTTATAAGTGTGTTATAACCATTAATAACTACTGAAATGTGTATCTTGATACTTTATGTTGCTGATGAAATAAACGTGTCTTTTCGGGTACGTTTAAACCCACTCCTTCAACCTTTGCATGCAACAGCATCGTTAATCCTCTCACTGTTTCCCCATCTTTCTGTTTGCCAAATTGATCTTCTTACTCATTGCGATTTTACACGTGTTCCCAGAAATGAAAAACAAGTATAAACATGTCGTTTACTTCGCGAAGAGTGATAGATAAAATACATCATCTGAAACTTTCCCAGCACGAATACCCCGCATTCTGACCCAGACAGCCTGAATCAAAACGGGGAAAATCTCTTGAATTAAAAATTTGATATTGAGATGAGAGTATTTTATTGAGATACTTTTTTTTAAGGATGCCATGCAATATTCATGTGGACAGCCTCTCTCTGAAAATAGAATTTACAAACCAGGGTGTCCTGTTTAATAATACAAATAAACAAAGTGGGGGTGTTGGTATTGAATTAGCATAGGGGTGGTCGGTGTTACAGAGTGTTATTGGGGGTGGAGGGGCTGTAGGGGGGGTTCTCAGACCCTAGTTTAAATATAAAGTGCCACGTATTCCAAAAAAAGGACCTCACCCCACTTGCCAAAAATGCCTCCCAATCCCCCTCTTCGGTCTCTCAGAAGGGGTCGACTTTGGAAATGTTAGGTGTCGCGGGCCAGTGGCGGTGCGTGTTGGAGTCCTTATGGTCTCCGGGTCTATTTATACGACCTGCCATGCCTTTTGGAAGAACATAACACCCTCTGCCCCCTTGCCCACCTCCCAACACCCACCCTGCCCTCCCAGGTGGGCAAGGGAGCAAATAGTGAGCGAATTTGAGGGGGTCAGACACAACTAACAGGCCACACATCTGTCCAGGTTGGAATTCTGGAGGGGCCAGTCAGCACATTGTCAAACTGGCGTCCGGCCCAATAAACAGGCCGTCCGTCCTTCTCCCTCGCTTACCATTGCAACCCGGAGCACCTGTCCCACAGCCCAGAATAAGGGGGACTTTTTATGTCGATGAATATCACGTTAATGAAGATCGGGTTAAGGCTGAGAGGGTCAAAGACAGTTCTGGAATAGTCTGTGATTTATCTGGAGTACAGATTTCCCTTGTGCCAAGAAGCATCCTTTAAATACATACAGTGTCAAGAAAAAGTATGTGAACCCTTTGGAAGTACTTGGATTTCTGCATAATTTGTTCATAAAATTTGATCTGATCTTCATCTAGGTCACAGCAATAGACAAACACAGTCTGCTTAAACTAATAACACACAAACAATGACACGTTTTTATGTCTTTATTGAGCACACCGTGTAAACATTCACAGTGCAGGGTGGGAAAAGTATGTGAACACTTGTATTTAATAACTTGTTGACCCTCCTTTGGCAGCAATAACCTTAACAAAACATGTTCTGTAGTTGCTTATCAGACCTGCACAACGGTCAGGAGTAATGTTGGACCATTCCTCTTTACAAAATTGTTTCAGTTCAGCAATATTCTCGGGATGTCTGGTGTGAACTGCTCAGCATCTCATCTCATCTCAGCATGCCACAGCATCTCAATCGGGTTGAGGTCAGGACACTGACTGGGCCACTCCAGAAGGCGTATTTTCTTCTGTTGAAGCCATTCTGTTGTTGATTTACTTCTGTGTTTTAGGTCTATGTCCTGTTGCATCACCCAACTTCTGTTGAGCTTCAATTTGGCGGACAGATAGCCTTACATTCTCCAGCAAAATGTCTTGATAAACTTGGGAATTAATTTCTCCGTCGATGATAGCAAGCTGTCCAGACCCTGAGGCAGCAAAGCAGCCCCAATCCATGATGCACCCTTCACCATATTTTACAGTTTTGATGTTGGTGTGCTGTGCCTTTTTTTCCTCCACACATAGTGTTGTGTTTTCTTTCCACGCAACTCAACTGTAGTTTCATCTGTCCGCAGAATATTTTTCCAGTAGCGCTGTGGAACATCCAAGTGCTCTTTTGCAAACTTCAGATGTGCAGCAATGTGTCCTCCCATGAACACAATAATTTTTTTGTGTTTTACGTATTGTTAACATGTTCCAGAGATTTCTGTAAGTTTTTAGCTGACACTCTAGGATTCTTCTTAACCTCATTAAGAATTCTGCGCGGTGCTCTTGCAGTCATCTTTGCAGGACGGACACTCCTAGGGAGAGTAGCAACAGTGATGAACTTTCTCCATTTATAGACAATTTGTCTTTCAATGGACTGATGAACATCATGGTTTTTAGAGATACTTTTGTAACCCTTTCCAGCTTTATGCAAGTCAACAATTCTTAATCTTAGGTCTTCTGAGATCTCTTTTGTTCGAGGCATGGTTCACATCAGGCAATGCTTCTTGTGAATAGCAAACTCACATTTTGTGAGTGTTTTTTATAGGGCAAGGCAGCTCTAACCAACATCTCCAATCTCGTCTCATTGATTGTACTCCAGGTTAGCTGACTCCTGACTCCAATTAGCTTTTGAAAAAGTAATTATCCTAGGGGGTTCACATACTTTCTCCAACCTACACTGTGAATGTTTAAATGATTTATTCAATATAGACAAGAAAAATACAATAATTAGTGTGTTATTAGTTTAAGCACACTGTGTTTGTCTATTGTTGTGACTTAGATGATGACCAATTTATGCAGAAATCCAGGAAATTCCAAAGGGTTCACATACTTGTTCTTGTCTAAGTACTCAAAAAGTCTTAACTGTATTTGAACCACAAATACTACTAATACTAAAAATATTTATAATTCGTTAACACTTTACATTAAGGTATTAAGGGTACTTTAATGTAGTGTTACCACCAATTCTCTAATACATATGAATTTCGTAAATCTTATTTTCCAAAAATTCCAGATTCAAAATAATTCTGTATCCCTGTAATTTCCATGAGTGTGCAGGCCAGGAATACACCTATCAGAGATTGATTGTGATGCTCCTGTGACTTAAGTGGATGAGAGAACATTGACGGAGATCAATGAAGGAAGCCGTTCACTCTCTCTCTCTCTGTCTGTCTGTCTCTCTCTCCCTCTCCCTCTCTCTCTCTCTCTCTCTCTCAGTCTCTTCCCCCGCTCTCTCTCTCTCAATCTCTGTCATTAACTCTCCACTTCTCTGTGTACACGTCTTTCAACCCGTAAATAGCCTGCATGTCATCAGGATCGGAGTTCAGTTTGGAAACGACTTAACTGTTTTGGTTGTGTTACTTCTTTCTTGGTGAGGTTTTACCGCATGTCTGGGGGAAATTAACCTCGGAAATGCTCTCGTGAACTCTCTTGATGATTCTTGGGGTTTTCTTACCATGTAGCTTCCCTTTATACCACATTGACATCAAAGCTTTTGTCTCTATTGATATATCCTGTCAATTACACACACACACACACATTTTTGGACACCTCTCTTGAAAAGCACTCAGATATTGACAGTTCGGTAATCCTTGACATTCAAGTCATGCCCTGATGCCTATAAGTGGGCCAAAGAGCAGAAGTTTCCAGAAACAGGTGCTGCTGGTTCCTGCTGGCTGCTGCCTGCATGCTGGCTGAGCTGAAATACTGCCAGTCCACATTCAGAACAATAACCAACGCCCTCAATCTCATCCTCCCTCATCCTCCCACTTGGCAGCAAGCCCAGCAGACTCAAACATCCCCTCTCCCCCTCATCCTCCCTCCTCCCTCCACTCTCCCATCTAAACATATCCTGCTTGGCCCAGTGGACAACTTTCCATGTGGCTTCGGATGACATTGGATACTTTTCTCTTCCCACAAATCCCAGCCCTGCCAGACTGCCAGTGGAATGGTACAGACAAGATGGAGGGAGGAAAGGGGGGAAGACAAATGGAGGAGACCTTCTCTTTCCTACTTGAATCATGACTGTGTACACTCTTAGAAAGAAGAGTTCCAAGAGGGTTCTATGGCTGTCCCCATAGGATAACCTTTTTTTGGTTCCAGGTAGAAACGTTTTTGGTTTCAGGTAGAAGTCTTTTGGGTTCCATGTAGAACCCTCTGTGTAAAGGGTTCTACATAGAACTCAAAAGGGTTCTACCTGGAACCAAAAGGGTTCTACATAGAACTCAAAAGGGTTCTACCTGGAACCAAACAGGGTTCTTCAAATGGTTATCCTATGGGGACAGCTGAAGAACCCTTTCAGGTTCTAGACAGCACCTTTTTTTCTAAGAGTGTACCAGATATGCTCCACTAACAATAATAGAGAGGAGAAAGAGAGTGCTCCCATGTTCCCTGTGATTTTAGCTACCATGCAAAAGCTATCATTAAAAAAAAATCCCTGGCTTGGGAATGAAGGGAGAGAGGGTGATGTGATTTGGGGTTGAGATCCAGCCTGCCTGCCCCACCCCTGGAATGAATAGCCAGGGATCAAAGAGATCCGGTGTAGGGAGTGAGTGTTTGTGTGTCCGTGTGGGTGGGTGGGTGGTTGTGTGCGTGTTATGTATATGTCTGCATATGTGTGCTTATAAGTGTTCTATTTGAGGGCAAGCAATAAAAATGTACAGTGGTTGTGTGTCTCTACTCTCTTCCTTCATTTTCTGGTGTCACATCCATAGCCGGGGGGAATTTTTTCTGTTCTTCTGGTGGGCATTTTGTGTGGACCTGTATTGCAACATATGAACTTAATTTTTGTGGGGGATAAATCACTTACAGTAAGTGCTGGCAATTGCATACACACCAGCTGCCAGGAACACAGAAAAATAAAGTCGTATTTCTAACAGGCACAGCAGCAGACGCCTTGAAAAAAAGGGAAGGCCCTTTGATCTGCCGGGATGTTAGAAATCAGCAGCATTATTCACAGTCAGGGTTACGTAACTGCGAGGAGCGGTGAGTGAACAATGAGTGCATGCCTGTCTCTCTCTCTGTTCTCCCCCGTTATCTCTCTCTCAGCAAAGCAATCTAACGTTTTCGCAGGGAAATAAAATATTTCTATTGAGATCTGTCTATACTATTAACTGTTCAATGAAATAGTTTAACTTAGTTTCAGCCATTGGTGAATAAAAATGCTTAGAAAATATAATAATATTCAAATATCTTGGCCTGGAAGGTCTAAAATAAGTGTGTTTCCATAAAAGGAGATCGTAGAGTCTAGGCTGGCTGTAATAGGTCATAGCTGTTGCCGGGTGGGAAATGCAAGGTCAAAGGTCACCGGTGGAAAAATCCAGTCAGTTGGCTGGGTCCTATGGGCCCTGATAAAAAAGTAGTCCACTATATAGGGAGTAGGGTGCCATTTGGGAAGCAGACTTGTTTTACTTCCTTTGACACAACCCAGACAAAACAAGCAGAGGCCAAGACAGCAAGAAGAAAAGAGAGCTGGAGGGCAAACATTTCAACATTTGCTTCATTTTGCGATGTGTGTTAACTGTTGTCGATCCCTTTGAAACGAACAAAGTGAAGCCAAACGATTGCACCTCTTAACCTCTGCTGTTGGATTTAGGAACATGTCTGTTTTCATTTTATTTTTCAATGAGTCTCCCTCTTGAAACACATGTCCGTTTCACTTTCATTTGCGAGCCGTCCAGCGTGACAAGTAAAAAGTGTGTGTTGAAAATGTACGTGGATTTGATACAGGGTCTTGGTGCCACATGGCATGTGTTATAATGGACACCCGAGGCAGGGAGCTGCAACTTAGAAAAATATGGACTATTTCGGGGCCCCGGCAAACAAAGCTGATCTGTCTGGTGTCTGTGTGTGTGTGTGTGGTTGTGTGCTTGTGGTTGTGTGTATCCTTCTCTGAATGTACATATCTGGAGTATGTGTGTTCCTGTACACTGTGTGTGTGCGCATGTATGTCCTACTACTCTGCATGTGTGTGTGTGTTCTCTATGTGTTTATGTGTGTGTGTTCTCTATGTGTCTATGTGTGTGTGTGTTCTCTATGTGTTTATGTGTGTGTGTTCTCTATGTGTCTATGTGTGTGTGTGTTCTCTATGTGTTTATGTGTGTGTGTTCTCTATGTGTCTATGTGTGTTCTCTATGTGTTTATGTGTGTGTGTTCTCTATGTGTCTATGTGTGTGTGTGTTCTCTATGTGTCTATGTGTGTGTGTGTTCTCTATGTGTTTATGTGTGTGTGTTCTCTATGTGTCTATGTGTGTGTGTGTTCTCTATGTGTCTATGTGTGTGTGTGTTCTCTATGTGTGTGTGTTCTCTATGTGTCTATGTGTGTGTGTGTTCTCTATGTGTCTATGTGTGTGTGTTCTCTATGTGTTTATGTGTGTGTGTTCTCTATGTGTCTATGTGTGTGTGTGTTCTCTATGTGTCTATGTGTGTGTGTGTGTTCTCTATGTGTCTATGTGTGTGTGTGTTCTCTATGTGTCTATGTGTGTGTGTGTTTATGTGTGTGTGTGTTCTCTATGTGTCTATGTGTGTGTGTGTTCTCTATGTGTCTATGTGTGTGTGTGTGTGTGTCTGTCTGTGTGTCTAAGTAAGGAGTGGTGAGGCAGGAGGTGTGAGTAAACTGTAGAGTCAGGCATTCCGGGGCTATAGCTAGCTGCACCAAAGACTGCACAGCGAGCTGCAGACACCCTAAAGGCATGGCTGTGGATAGAGAGAGAGCGAGAGAGCGAGAGAGGTGACACAATCAATGACACATCGACATTCTGGAATGACGCCAGGATCACACTGCAGTCAGCAGCTGCTGCTGCTCAACTTCCTGTTTTGTGCTCTCCTGGTTGACGTTTCCCCATAGGTGCAGGTCTAGGATCAGCTTCCACTCCCCCGACCCTATCCTTAACCATTAGTGGGGGAAAATGCAAAACGGACCCAAGATCAGCATATACAGGGAAACTGCTCCAAAGGGAAAAAGGCCCATGCTCCTTTGCGTTGCTTTTGTCTGGCTTACAGGGGACACTGAAGCTTCTAGCTTTTACCTTATTGACACACTTTATCAGCTGATTCCAATCTGTCTGCAAACCCTGAGTAATGCTTATTGTACAACAAAAGGAACTCCTGTCAGCCGTGGTTTGCTTTTTCTCCGCTTTCTTCTCCCTTTCTCTTGTTTAAATCTGTTTTAGCTGTCGCCTTCATTTTTCCTCCCTCGTCTCTTGCTCTCTTTTATCTCTCTCTCTCTCTCGCTCCCTTCGTCTCTGCTCTCACAACTTGCTCCAGTTTTGTGATTGGACGGCGCTCCAACATCTGAGAGAAAAACAGTCTGAGGCGTGGAGGCAGTGTCGTTTTTCATGTGGGGGAGAAAAAAATGAGAATTTCACAGCCTCGATTCACTGCAATATCAGCGAGTGAGACAGAGAGGGAGCAAAAGAGAGTCTCTCTCTCTCTCTCTCTCTCTCTCTCTCTCAGAGAAAGGGAGAGGATTTTGAAATGATTTCATCCATCATGTGAACAGTGGCCAACAAAGGATCCTGAAACCCCTTGACATCACTGTCTAAAAATAGATGTCGCCGTGGCAGCGCTGCAGGACATTAATCATGCAGTAGAAGAAGAAACAGAGACAGTGGAGGAATGAGCCCTCCCAGCTCCCGCTTCCATCTTAATTAGGTTCCTCCAGCACCAGAGAAGAAGAGAGGAGGAAATAACGGAGAGGTTGGAGGGGTTGGATGACAGGGGGATGAAAAAAGCAATTGACTAAGTTGGAAGCCACGTATTAAAGGGTCCAAACGATCCAATCGCCAAGAGATGGACGCTTCTTGGCACTGATGGTGGCGCAAAATGGCTTCCTCTCACTTCTCGTGTTGGCGAGAGCTCTGTGTTTAGAGTATCACGTTATCCCCTTTGATAAGAGAAACAGGAAAGCTGTGATACCGTCTGGGGCTGATACGAAACTATCTTGATGACCCTCAAGACAAGGTCATGAAGAGATAGGTGGCCATGCACTTTGCCCGACTCTGTTTCTCAACCAATCACTAAGAATTAGGTTACTGAACCCTACAATGCCGTATTGCTTGTGCTGTTACAAGATTGAAAACAGAGGACTTTTCCTTCTGGTCGCTACAATTCAAGGTCCTCAAAGCACTTCTGTGACGTCCGTCTTTGTCCCCTGGAACCTAATAGGTGACACACTGCTGGAATCAGAGTAGGAATGACCACACCACTGATAGGAACTGCGTGACTCCAATGAAAAAAAAGCCTAAGCTATAAATCCCTGTTTTCCATTCTTTTTTCTTTTTTTAAAGTGGAGAGAAAAAAATAAGACAAACTGTGTCCTTGTTTTTCGAACAGTGGTGACCTGATTTCACCCAGCTTGTCTGGCAGTGGTGACCATTATCCCAGCGCTCTTATCAGCTGACTCTGGATCAGATGGACAGGGAATCTCTTCCACGCCATCCCGTCACGGCCGGGATACACAGGTCATAGGCAACCTGGATGTGTTGTGTTGTCCGCCCCTTCTGTCTGACTACGCCACTTGTTTACTATTAGGTCTGAGAGAGACACACAACAACGCTGGATCGGATATAGCCGGTGGCATAATGCTGCTCCGACCATATGCCACATGCTCATTTGCAGTCACGTTAATTTGTCTGAGTACATCATGTAAGAACGGATGAATCACGTTTCATAAACGGTTGGACGATTGACAAAATGCGCTTCACTGAATACTGAACCACATGCAGAATGGAACTGTCTCTACTCTCTAAGTACTGAGGAGATTAATTGAACCCTCTCTAGTGTGTGTGTGTGTGTGTGTGTGTGTGTGTGTGTGTGTGTGTGTGTTCTACAATGTACCGACCCCGCACATAAACATAAACAAATGAGAACACTGCCTCTGCAACGATCCATTCCACTCACACTCATCATCCCCAGTGTACATTGCCCAACGTTGAATGTCGTAATTTCATAGACGACATTTGTACTCTTTTACTTTGCCGACTTGCATGGACAAAAGGTTAATAGTTTGCAATAAAAAATGATCCGGGAAGAAAAATAAGTCCAATGGCCAGTGAGCTTTCTCTGCCCTACAATAATGTGGAAGATTTAGACAACAGAAAAACCTAAATAGCCCCCTAAAAAAAAAAATATGCAATACTCACAAACTCACACACACCTAAAATCACAGGATCATTGGCTCAAACCGGAAAAGAGGCGGAGTGGATTTCAAGGGCCTATTTTGGTTTGACAACAAAAGCGCTCGTCAAACGCCAGCAAGGCTGTAAACACATTTAACAAAGGAGGTTCGGGGAGGAAGTGGTCTCTCCTGTCTTAAAGGGGACGAACCATCCGTGTGCCATGCTGTGTAGGGGATATTTAATTACAAAGCAGTTCATTTCACAGATCTGAAGGAAATAATACATGCCCCCCCCTATCAGGAGCAAAACCCATGTGGCGTCAAAGCCGCTCTGTATTTAAAGCTTTTTCAAAGCCGAACACAACACAGAGGAACCAGGAAGGATGTGAAATATCTACATTAAAGAGTTAGAATCTCTGAGATTACACTCCTTGGGGCTGGAGGGGGTGAAAACACTGCTCTTGGGGCGAGACTTCCCACTCTAAATCCGATCACACTCTTTCTTGAAGCAGTATAAGACAAGACGGCCCTCGTCAACCCCTTTAGCAACCGACCAATCAGAGTGGTTATTTGAAAAGCAGAACATCAAGGCCAACATTAAAGCATCCACAAATTAAGAATTGATAGAAGTTGAGAAAAGGAAAACCTTGGCTCTGAAATACGGGATAGAGAAAAGTTTTAAAACATAATATAGAAAATCATCTAATGGAAACTATATTTCAATAGAAACTGTAAAAAGTGGTTTCAAATGCTTATTTAGGTTTTTGTTTAATTTCTTTTGCGAGTCCAAATCTCACTTAAATTGGTAACACCAGATACTAGGCATCTAACTGTTGATAGTCACTTCAATAAAACATTTCCAATGGACAATAAAAGTCTGTTCCAGGCCAGTCTGCTTCTCAGATATCATTGTCTTGCCAACAAGTCAATGACATATGAGCTATAGCAGAATTAATCTGGTACTTGGACAAAAGAAAAACTTTGCCTTCAATAAAACAAGGTCTAGAACTGTAGAAGGCCAATTTTGTGTACTTGCTTCAATTTACCTTTCCTCCTAACCATTGTGAACACTTGCCCAGTAAGCAATTCAACATTTTCCTGCAGCAGTTAGGTCATAAATGCCCAATACGGGCCCCACTTAGTGGGTAGCTATTTCCTCCGCATGCAGATTGACGTGGCACATCCATATAGTCTGGTGTTTACTTTTCGACCAGCGAGTGGTAACTAGGCAGCGGGGCCCACTTTCACCATACACGCGAGGTTCACTCTCTCTCTGTGTGTGTCGATCGCTATATCTGGGCCGTGTCCATAAAACGTATTTCTCCAGTTAAAGGCTTTGGAAGAGTCAACAGAACATGCGTTCCTTTCTTGGTGTTGGCTGCTGGGTGATTAATGGCAGCAGAAGCTTTGCCTGTTGTCTGTCTAATTATAGTGAGAGCAGCTGCTGGATTTGACCCCTCCCTTCTTTCGCTCCCCCACTCCCCAGCGTTTCCCCCTACACACCTTTCACATTCACATTCTCTGGAATGTGAGCACGTGTATTTTGCCCCACACAAGATTTCCAAAATCCCCAAGGCGAGATCTTTTACATCGCTGTTGTGGCAGTCCAGGGCCCAGACCATTGTGCATGTGCAACATGTTCAGCCACGACCGGCGGCCATTTGTCAAGCGGGGCTGTTGGGTGACCTTCGGATTTGGATTTGGACAACCTCCAGATGAGACTATGCTATCCTAGTTAGCCTAGGCAGATGAGACTATGCTATCCTAGTTAGCCTAGGCAGATGAGACTATGCTATCCTAGTTAGCCTAGGCAGATGAGACGATGCTATCCTAGTTAGCCTAGGCAGATGAGACTATGCTATCCTAGTTAGCCTAGGCAGATGAGACTATGCGCTATCCTAGTTAGCCTAGGCAGATGAGACTATGCTATCCTAGTTAGCCTAGGCAGATGAGACTATGCGCTATCCTAGTTAGCCTAGGCACTCGTTTCGACATCACTTCTATGCTATCACTTCTAAAACGCACATGGCAAACACAACCTTAAACAACCTCAGAGGGGGCTTACAAACAAACGTGGAGATGTTAGTGGCACTTGTTGTTAGCGATTCGTTGCGTAGTCATGAGGAGATGGTAGAAGCGGCACGGTAAGGGCGCTAAGGTTGAACTGAAAGAACGTTGGCCAACTGACGCGTCCGTCCTTTCAGACAAGCCTTGACATTTCAGGTCTAAAACAATACAGGGGTGAATGTTTTAAGGGAATTTGTGGGAGAGTTATAAGCGGTAGAGGCTTATATATAACCTCCAGAGACAAACATTGACATGGCAATGGTTAGAAATGAGTTACTAGGGAGGATACAGTATGCTGCTCTGTTTGGAAATGCTCCAGGTGAACTAGGCCTAATACTGTAGGCTACATGGAATGATGAACACCCTCAAAGTTAATTAGAAATTGTTTTGTGGAATAGCTTTGGCTTTTAGTTCGATATTACATTTGTGTAATTCTAAACCAAATCGTGTATGTCAAATACATGTGGTTATATTTCTCCAAAACAACCACTATTCCCCGGGTTTCATTCAATTGAATGTAGGCCATGTGCTTTTTATTTACGTTGTTATTTGATAACTCCCTCGGGATCTACGTTGAAAGCTGTGCGGTACAAATCAAAAAGGTCTAGGCTTCTGAGGCTATTTTAATACAGAGGTAGGTAACATTCGTTCAACAAACCTGTATTGGAAAGTTCACTCGTTGCACATTCCACATGGTGTGCACGCTCCTTGTGTGTTTATTATCATACGGCCTTTCCAACTTCATCTGCTGTCTCCTTCACAGGAGCCATCATCCTGAGTAGAGAAGGCTGATTGGTGGGGGAAGCAGCTGAGCAAACAAAAGGAGAGGGGGTGAGGGCTTAAATTCTTTCTGAGTGTGCCCCGTAATTTGAGCAAACCTATTAATCTCAGACGACTGGCTCCCCTTTTTCGCCCCTCGGGGTGTCGAGTTTCAGTGACAGATGACAAGGAATGAGCTGGCTCGGCTGGAATTCGAAGCAGAGAGCTGAGCGCCAATGTAACAGAAAGCCCGGGTCCAGGTACGAACCGTCTGCTCCCCTCCCTCCCTAGACATCAAACGAATCAACATCGAACCGCACAAAATGGAACCTGACCAATCGGCTGCGGCCAAGTCTGTGTAGGTCTACTGTGAAATAGCTACAGTGCACATTGGGTGAATCGCTGCATCAGTAATTTTACTACATAAGCCTAAAGTGCTCGCCTCAACATTGGGGGTTTGAGAGAACATACAAAATAAGTGCAAATATTTTTTAGGAATGTAGGCCTAGCCTCCTCATTATCAGTGAATGGTTTCCCATTTACTGACCAACAGTGGGCTAATGTTTGATTTAGGTTGAATTTGCTAAGTCTCTTAAAAAAGACATGAATTGAAAGTACAGCTGCAACATGTGGCCATATATGGGCTACATCTAGGCCTATTTCCTTCCAAAATAGAGCTTGCTAGCTTGTAGTCTATAAAACCCAGAAATGAGTTTGCCTGTGGTTCATTCAGCCATCCCTATGGGGAAAGAATATGGTTTTTTTTTTTTGGGGGTAAACGCAGAAAATAAAGGGCTGAGGTTATCGCAGGCTTAAAGAGATCTTATACGTTTTGTTCTATGAGATAATATCAGTGATTTAACTTGACCTTTATGAAAGAAAGGATGACACAAATGCTTCAAAATTCACAAAAAGGGTCATTAACTGATAAATATTATCTCATAGAACAAAATGTATAAAACATCTCCTAAACCTGTGTTTACAACAGACCTTATTCTAGGCGATTATCCCAAAAACCTTACAAAAAAACTCAATTTTCCTATTGACTCTGTCCAACGAACCACGGCGGAGTTAGTGCCTATAAAAGGACGGCATTACTATTGCTCTCTCTATACCAACCTGGGACCGCGTTGTCGTCAAACTGGGTCAGTAAAGGGTTAAAGTCTGGATTTGGCCGCTCCCCTGAGCGGTGGGTGAATGCGAGGCGAGGCCGCAGGAAAAACACAAGCCTCCCATTCATCTCGTCACCGTGTGATCAACCTTGGAACAGTGGAAGGCGTGTTATTGCACCGGAGGTCCCGAGCAGGCAGCAGCAGAGACGAGAGGGATGGGGGGTTGCAGTGACTCAGGAATTCCACTGAGGCATGCATATGACCAAGCACCTCTTTTGTGCCCTCTTTTTGTGGAGGATGATATTCTTGAGGACTACAATGCAGCCATTGACTCAATGGGGTTCTGAATGGCGAATCACGTCAAACGCCCATGTGTGTTTTGTTCATGTGCACTTGTAGCCTATAATGACTATATATTCATTTTTCAGATAGTTGCCAATAAACAATTGATCCAGAGGGGAAATTCACAACAATAGGCATCTACAAATAATGGATTGTTTGTTGTTTATGCCGTTGGGTTACTAGGGAGATATCTAGGTTATCAACAAATTAAATATGTATGCAGTCAGCATTGGCTGTGGCTTGCAGATGAATAAGAGATTATCTTCAAAACTGGTTTACCTGGCTCGAATGGAAGAATCCCTCTCACACAGTGCACACTACAGGTTTGCTTTTACAGTAGCCTCAACGAATGCATTCAAACTATTTCTCAGAGGCAAAAAAAATCCAGATCACATTCATACTTCTTAACAAGCATGCGGCGTTGAGTTACGTGGAAAAAGCCAATGCAGCCAATCAAAGCTCCCATGTACTGAGCTCACAAGTAGTCACATGATGTAATCATTCGTGACTTCACATTTTTACTATGTATTGTATTAGGGCGTGGATGCAATGTGTCAAAGGCAATGCCCCTGTGGGGGCGAAGTGACAAGAGAATAGATTTGAAAGAGATTTAACTGAATATTATGTAGATCTTATTGATCAACATGACTTCCATGCCTTTTAGCTCCATTGCTCGCCTAACTACCTTTGAACATGAAACGAAACAACTCCCTCTATTTAGGCTGACTTACCAAGAGATAATGTACAGTAGAGGCTGTCATTGTGCAGAATCACTCTAAAAATCAACATCCCCGATAAACAGTGACGGTGGAATTACCTTAGTGAACTGATTAAATTAACATTTAGGTCATTTTGGGTTAACTGTACTTCTAGCATGAGATACTAAGAATACTTTTGTTTTTACCAGCAATAGGAGACAATGCGGTAGATTTGACTAACTTAGTGGTCATTAATGTACAATAGCCTCATAGTTGCTGTAAGCAAAGTAAATCACGAGTATTAAAACCATCTGAGGAATGTTTTATGCTGGAATATTCAACTGTATGTTTACTGCTGTATAGGAAATCTCCCCCTCACTTCTTTTCCTCCCTCTCTCTCTACTCCCTCGCTTTGCTTCCGCCCCAATCCTCCCTGGGTCCCATTTTGTTCTTGTCAAAGGTATTGCATCACTACCCATGAGTGATTCATAATCGGGACATGACTCTCTCTCGCTCTCTCTCTCCCTATGGCTTCATTCATTACTAATTGCAGGGAAATAAGCAAACCAGACACTAGTTATTATTACAAGGTCAGAAATTGTATTTGGCAAGTTTTTTTTTTTTTTTAAACAAGTGCATACAAGTACAGCTAGAAGCAATTCAGTTTGCCAAGTGCTCGTAGAGTCATATTAGTTAGTCACATTCTATGTTTAACAGGGACTGCCACCAGAACTAAAAAGGACATCGATAGGACATCGAAAAAAGGGGGAGGAGGAAAGTAGTCTGTTATGATGAGTACATACCTTTATCTTCAAAAAAAAATATAGAAAACACAATGTATTGAAAAACAAAAACAAAATAATCAAAAAAAAAAAAAAATTATACAGCCATGTTTACGAAGTATACAACTTCCCTTGTGTCCAATATGTACACGTCCATCAGTCTCTTTTGGATGGTATGCATGGTACGAGGATTTATATTCAGTTGTAATGGTGTACACGTTGGGTTTTTTTGTTTGTTGTGGTAGTTTAAAAAGCGCTGGTAAAATCAAGGGTCTCTCTCCTTTTTTACTTTTACGTCCCCTGCCAGGATGGTGGCTATTTCGCCCTGCATGAAGGCCCACGGTACGTTGGAGCCCACCAGTGGGCATTTCTCCCCGCTGGGGCAGTACACCTCTCCCGTGGCCCCCTGCTGTTTGATACTCTCCCGGGAGCAAGGGAAGCAGAACTTGTGCGAGGGCACCGACGGGCACTGGACAAAGTGTGTGTCCTCCAGCCTCTCGTGGCACAGGGTGCAGCACAGTGGCACGCTGCCCGGCACCGACGAGTCTGGAATGCTCTGCGGCGGCGCCCCGTGAGGGTCCATGCCCTGCGAATGGGCCGTGGCCACCACCTCCCTCTGGGTCAGCCGCCGCTGGCCTGCAGAGGACGGGGACAGTGGGCTCCCGCTGTTACGCCGGCCCGCTGCCGTGGTGGAGTGCACCTGGTTGGCGTCCTTGGGCGAGCCAGTGTTGCCGGCGTTGTCAGCGGCGAGGATGAGTGCTGCCATGGGCGACTGGCCGTTCTGTGCCGTGGCCGCCTCCGGTGGGGTGGTGCGACTGTGGGGGGAGATGGTGGAGGGTGGAGCGGCAGAGAAACCTGGCAGGGAGGCCGGGGGCATCTTGAGGACCTCTGAGGGCGACGGCAACCACGGCTGGCCCTCGCCTCCGTTCATCTTGGGGGCTGTGCCCTCGCCGTCGGGCTCGGGGGAGGCTTTCCTCTTCATGCTCCGCGGGTGTTTCCCTCGGTCTGTTGGAGAAAGAAGGAGGGGTAGGGGTTAACAGCCACAGCAGCAGCAGGAAATGTGCATGTGCATGTAAATTAATGAAACATTTCTCTCAAAGTTGTATTATGTTATTTCATATGTAAAACAAAACGTCCAGAGGAAAAACAAGAAGCCTGGTCGGTAGCCTGCTGGGGATGTAAACATGCATAAACAACCATTCAACTGAAAACTCACTTCAACACAGTGGCAAAGTAGCTGACTAAGAACACTGCCAGTTCCTGTTTTAGTCTTCCAAATGAATGCATTCCTGTGTGAAAGAAAATTTGAAAAATCTACAATCCTACCTGGTTTTGAAGAAGTTGCACTTGTCTCATATCCCATGACGCGCTGCATCGCCGCATGGTCTTTCTTGAACCTGCTGTCGAATGTGTGGAGAGCCATCAAATCCCTCACTGTTTTGCCCTTGCCCATCCACTCCTCCGCCCGCTTGTGGCTCTCTGACATGTCCGACATGCTATCCGCCCTATGCTTGTCTTTCATATCCTCCCCGCGCTTGCCGTGGTCGCCTTGACCAGGAACATTCAACGCGCCCGGCATACCCATTTGAGAGGGCCGACCATTGAGCGCGTGTACTGGACCCATGTTTCCGTTTACTAAAGGCACCAAATTGGGAGGAACCGTGCTAGTCCTGCGAGGGTTGGGGCTCTGGCGGTTCAGCTCCGGTGGGTCGTCAGGTTTTGGAAATCCATTTGGCACAGGGATGCCGTTAACTTGCCTCCCGGGTTGGTACTCCGGTCCCAACCTTGGCGGTCGGTCAGAGAGGGGATAGCGATCCAGAGGCTGAGGCGGACGCGAGCCGGGGTCTCCAGCCGAATGGTTGTGGGACTGCATTTCCTTCCCTGAGTGCTGAGGTTTGCCTGGCCCGGGAGATCTCCCGTCCTGGAAGCCATGAGCCCTCTTCAGCTGTCGGGCAGTCTCAATTACAAACTCAATCCGGTCCGCTCCCTCGTAGTTGACACATCCCCTGCAAACGGGTTCGGTAAAATCCCAGATCATCGCCCATGGCATGCGGGGCAAGTCACACAAATAGCACGACTGCCTCCTCGAAGCAACTACAGCCGCGGACGACATAGTTTTCGAAAAAGTGGATACCAAATTCTCCAAATCTCCCCGGGATTCGTTTTTATTCTGTAGAAGAAAAAAAACGGAATCGCGAATAATGTTGTATTTTCCCTCTAGCCAAGCAGCCTTAAAACAGCCAAGTTACACTGAGAAGTTCATTGCAGTTGTGTACTTTACTACGACGCGCCTCTATCTATCTCGCACTACAACTCACAGCTCGAGCTCAATGTAGGGCGGTGACGTCACACCACTAGCGCCTCCAGCAGCTCCAATTCTATTTACTGGATTCTTCGACAGCCCCTCCAGCGCATGCTCACCTTTTCTCTCTCTCTCTCTCTGTGTGTAGGCCCTACCACTTGTGCAATGAGTTAAACTGCCAGCAAGCCCTAAAGAGAAACTGGTTAGACGCAGTTGAGCCCTGCTGCTAAAATTATTTATTTAACGTCAAGGTAAATTGTATCAAATGTTGATGATAGGCTTCTGATTACTGAGATTATCGACATCCAAAATAATTCATTATTTCGGCTCCTAAATTGTCTCCCGAATATATGCCTTTGCATGCAACTCAACCAGTGGCGTCACCTATCTTGCTCCTTTAGGTAGGCTATGCATGCTCTCCCGGACTGGCACTAGAGCCCTATTTACCAAATCCTCATTCCAGTCACACTGCCAGCACAACGTCACGAGGCGGAGAGCTTTCACCCAACCACACAATTCGACTCTGTGTTACTATGGCAGATTTTACCCCCCTTCCTTCGTCCTTTTAAAATGGGATAGCCTCTTTCCAATCCATCGTTTACGAGTTCAGCTTTGCACACTCGGCTTGTTTACACATACAAATAGATTTGAATAGTTGCATTATGAAAAACATTTCGACGTTAGTTATCTTTTTTTTTATATCCGTGATTAACTATGTTTAGGCTACTTTTGTCAATCGCTTGCTACATATTATTCTATGCAACAATGTATCGCATGAGGTAGTTGACACCTTGTTACAGTCATACTATGACGCGGCGCGTGTCTGCAACATTGTTGCAATTCGACGTTTGAGAATATAGCGCCTAACCACCGTCTGATAGCGATGTTCTCCCATCGTTAGCACAAAGGGCGACTGTGAATTTCCTCATCGTCTAAATATTGGACAAAGTTCAGCATGACTAACTCACAGCAATCAACGCCTCGTGATTCAGTAAGCTCGACAACCCACAGCCTGTCTGCCTGGCGATCACGGAAACCCCCAGATCAAAGTTACTAACAGAGACGTCGTTTGCACTTTCTTTTTCAATTACAGCCCCTTCAATTCTTAATAAGTCTAGGGGCTATTCGTGTGGATAGTTCATTTACTTTGATATTCATTCCACATAGCCTAAATGTCACTCCGGTCTGGTCTTGTTAGACTGTGAGGAAGGTCAACAAAATAGCCTTAGGCCTACTCAGAATGTGTTGCTATGGCGTGAACTGTGTTTGTAGCCTATATAGTTCACTGTAAGATTGAAAAATAGGTCCTCATTGCCAACCGAGCCAGGAGTTTTCCGTAATTTACTTTCTCTCTTTGTTAGGGTTAGCCACAACATTGTAGAGTAGGTGTCTGTTGTGTGTGAGGCAACACCGCCTAGGAGACCTGCGGATACAAAGCAACCATGTAGCCTACTATATGATGACGTTCCGAACTGGAAGTGGATATTAATCACTTACCGGCTTCTGTCCTCGCCCATCCCGGGGAAACAAACGACCCATCCTGGCTCGCTGCCAAAGATCACAGCCATGCGGGGCAGGACGAGCGTGTCACCGCAAGCTACCGCAACATACCAAAGGAAATGGTTTCTGCATGCTCTTTGTTAAATAGACAGTCGGCTAAACGTGATGAATAGTTCCATCTTTGGATACACCTATTTGTTTCTAATAGGCTAGACATGGAAAATGGTCACTACGAACACCCTGGTTCGAATCCAGGCGGTATCACAACCCGCCTTGATTGGGAGTCCCATAGGGCGGCTCACAAATGGTCCAGCGTCGTCTGGGTTTGGCCGGGTAGGCCGTCCATTGTAAATACGAATTTGTTCTTAACTGACTTGCCTAGTTAAATAAAGGTTACATTTTAAAATAACAATAAAATGGCAACAAGCTACAAAATGTATGGTAGCAGGGGGCATTTGCCACAGCACTTTTCAATCAGTTTTGATTTCATTTAATAAAATATATTGACGAAAAGCGTCTAATATTTTGAGATCAATTTGGGCACAATTTCTCTGTCCTTCATATCAGAGTGCTGCTGCAGGTTTTGTGAGTCCTGACAAATCAGATTCATGGAAATCGCAGGATGCGCGGGTCGGGCACAACACTCAAGACTTTCCTCCAGTATTTATATAGGAAGCGTTATAATACTTCACTCCCGACAAACACAAGCAAAAACTCTTACATAAATGTAGCAGCCTATACACCTAAAATGTAGCAGCCTATACACCTAAAATGTAGGCATCTGACAACCAGTATTGCATGGAAATTAGACTATTGTTCAGTCTGATCAACTGTAGGCTACTAAAAACAACAGCAGCCGCATAGTCTAGCCTACTATGCGCCCTGTCCCTCTGGTCATTGTAAGCAGGTAACTTTGTGTATTTATAGCCCATTTGTTTGTGAGAAAATGTGAATGGTATAAAATTTGGTTTATATTCTAACTTGGGCTGACTAGGCTACCTAGACTTTTTCAATCCAAAATTATTAACTGGAATTGATCAATAAACACAATAGCTGACAGAGACTGAGTACATTTTTAATTAGGCCTACAGTTGCATAGGACAGGACTACATGATGCATACCTGCATAAAGCAAGCTCAGCCCTGTGAGTTTTATTGTCCAAACATGTTGCTTTCTCTGTGTATAGGAAACCCCACTATGCAACTGACTAAATATACCCTTTCCCTTCCCTTGAAAATATAATTCATATGAACAAGGCCAAGAATGTTTCCCATGATAAAACCCCCCCCGAACATGTCACCTGATTAGAAAAACTCTGGTCCAATCATAGTCCGTATTAAATCCCTTTACAACAGATTAATCACATCATACCATGTAAGGTCAAGAGTTTTAGCTGGTTAGCTTGGTTACCAGATCAGGAAAAACTACGGACCCCAGAATTATGGGGACTTTGGGACTCGTGGTGCCCCCTCCGTTCTGTAACGCTCCTAGCCACTTAGCAAATTTATGAAGTTAGCTTTAGCTATCCCAGTGGTGGAAAAAGTACCCAATTGTCATACTTGAGTAAAAGTAAAGATACCTTAAAAGAAAATGTCTCAAGTGAAAGTGGAAGTCATCCAGTAAAATACTACTTGAGTAAAATGTTTAAAGTATTTGTTTTTTAAATATACTTAAGTATCAAAAGTAAATGTAATTGCTAAAATATACTTAAGTATCAAAAGTAAAAGTATAAATTGTTTCAAATTCCTTGTATGAAGAAAACGAGGCGGCACCATTTTCTTGTTTTAAAATTTTATGGATAGCCAGGGGGCACACTCCAACACTCAGACATAATTTACAAATGAAGTAGATCAGAGGCAGTAGAGATGACCAGGGAGGTTCTCTGTTTAGTGAGTCCTCCAGATCAGAGGCAGTAGAGATGACCAGGGAGGTTCTCTTAACAAGTGCATGAATTGGACCATTTTAAGCATTCAAAATATAATGAGTACTTTTGAACGTCAGGGAATATGAATGGAGTAAAAAGTACATTATTTTCTTTAGGAATGTCGTGAAGTAGAAGTAAAAGTTGTCAAAAATATAAATAGTATACCCCAAAAAACGACTTAAGTATTTTTACTGAAGTACTTTACACCACTGAGCTATCCCAACTAGGTTCCCAATCTCCAGGCTATCAATCAATTTAACAGTAGCTAGCTTGTCTAACTATCTTAGCTGGCATAACTACTTGCATGTCTGTTAAGCAAGCAATAACTAAATGTTGAATAATACTCACATTCCTTAAAATGTTTTACCCAGATTTTTGCAGAGAAGCATATTTAGTTTCTTTAAAAAAAGAACCACCAGTCAGGTGGATACAAACAGCTCAAGAGGTATGCTTCGATATCCAGAAAAATAGACATATTTGAACATCAAATTAAGCATAATGATTTTGGCTATAGATTGCAGGAAAAAGCTGTTTCAGGTGTTTGCAAAATTATCCAATTTACGGATGGGGGGCATAGCCCCTCTCCGGGCCATACCCCCAGCCATCCTCATGTACTTTATGCCCCCTCAGATTTTTGGGGTGCATGACGCCCCTGAATGTAAACAAACTAGTTGTGGAATGATGGCTGCCCAACAGGAGAGCAGTGAACCACTGACAATGACTCAGCATTTAACAGTAGAAGCACAGTCATCTCTTACTCAATGGTCTGTGTGACTGTATCACGTCGGTGTGGATCTGCATCGACCAGACAGCTGACTTGACGTGGCCGTTGGCCCATTTTGTCTCGTCCTGCTCTCTTGGCTGCAGCACTGTGACATGCCCTGTCTCGCTCGCCCAGTCAGCTGTGTGGAGAGAGAGAGAGACACACGAGGGGGACACGTAGGCTTACTGTAGGTGCACCAGTGAACAATGTGTCCTATTTCTCTGCAGCCTGAGGCAGAAGAGGCAAACGAGCGCTGAGCAGTAATAGCAGTGTGGGCTATTTGCATCCAGGACAATGTGGCCCATGTGAACGGTGTATAAGCAAATCCCAAGCGATGGCTGGGAGAGATACTGTAGTTATTAAAATAGAAAGGACAAGTTTTGACCCAAAATAAGAATGTACTTGGAGGTCAGATAGGTTGGATGTGGTGAAGTTTGCATTGTGTATTGTACGTTTGAGTATGTATTTAATAACAGAGCACACACACACACAATGCGAGTGTGCACATGCACACGTGTGTGTGTGTGTATCAAAATACATACTCAAGCTAACACTATATTGTGTTTAATCATCATGGCTGCCATTCAGCTTAGACATTTCCCCACTACAGGCCAAGACATCTACAAAGCAGCAAGGTAACCCTCGTTTCAATTAAGACTCTTTAGTAAGCTGGTTAGTTAGTGGGAACATCCCTTACGCCAGTGGCCTTGTCTTGAGCTGGGCCGGCGTGAAGAAAACCAATCCCCTTTATGCGGTGTGATTACAGTTTACACACACACACACACACACACACACACACACACACACACACACACACACACACACACACACACACACACACACACACACACACACACACACACACACACACACACACACACACACACACACACACACACACACACACACACTCAGTCAGTCACAGATAGACACATGCACACACACGCATAACAACCCACTTGAGCGTCTATTGTGGCTTGTCACGAAGGCCTTAAGACCTGCTGATCTGCTGATGGGATGGGGAGGGAGGGATGAAGGAGGGGGCACTCCTGATGGCTTATGTGGCACGCTGGTATCGCTCAGCATCCCCAGGTGCTCCAACTCGGTGGCAGCTTGAACAGCGACTCACACACACAAACACAGAGGACTACATGTCACGCAATCACAGGTTGCCACAGTGTCTTGGCACGAGCCTGCTATTGTCACTTTTGATCTTTCTTCTCAATGGTCCGAGGAAGAGAGTGGCAACAGTGGTTAAAGAGAAATTAGGGTAACTTCAAGCTACCCTTGTAATATTTGATTATTAACTAATATCTTACTGTATGTATTTTTTTTATGTGTTGTTTTTGGCAACATCTGAGGATCATTATGACATATGATACTAAGACGTTCACGGGTTGCACATCCGTCACTCGGTCCGTTCGTTGCCATTCTTATCAACGTTTTACAGATGCCCGCAGCATATTAATGTCTGACTAATGGTTAATGATGTCTTTCTGAACAGGGTGGCTAATGACTGTTTCGTCAATGTTACACTACAGTGGCCTGGAAATACGATGGCATTGCTAAAGTAGACAAATAATTAGTAGAAAACATCTTTGCCGTCATTATGATGTCGTCAAGTTGACTTGTTCGTTAGAAAATAGATAGCAATGCTAACATTAGCTACCTAAAATGTAGGTGCTCTCCCCTCAGTCTTAGCTAGCTAGCCAAAGTTATCTCAAGTAAATCTGCCAACGTCACAATGATGACAAAAGCTTGTCCTACTAATTCTTTACCTCCTTTTGAAACGTCGTGGGGTTTCCAAGCCACAGTAATGTGCTTTAGAAGAAAATCTTCATCAGCATTCATTGAGACTGAACTGAGTCGAATACTCAGCTGGGAATCAATCCTAAAACGAACGTTCAAATCAATATTGTGATGAAACGCGCAACCCATGAATAAGAGTGTCATATGACAAGTCCTACCGTGAGTTATGACCACATCATAAATGCATTATAACGGTTGGCTTAAAGTCAAGTGTCAGTTCTTTCAAGTAAGCCATTCCTTGCCTGCATGACTCTTGGGCTAGGGCCCTTGAAAAGTTTCCCAGTTGGTTGGAGTTAGTCAGATGTGATATTTGCAGACATGGCCTCATGGCGAGGAACAGGGTCAAAGGAGTCAGTTTATTCAGCTTAGCCGTTTCACAAGGGAGGAACCTTGCTCAATGGGAAAGAAACCCAGGAAAAGCAGACTGGAGAAGGTGACATTGAGGTCACACTGTAGCACTGTGTCCAGCTCCTTTCAGATGGACTCCTAGCCATTCGCAAAAGTATCCAATGATGACAAAAACAAATAAAGACGATAACTGAACCACATGACTCCATGCATTTGCTTGCCAAAAGCTAGGGAGGGAGGATATGTTTGATTAAAAAAATAATGAATCGTATCAATTTGCCCTTGACCAGGAATGTTTACGGTTCGGCAAATCCCCCCTTATGACTCAGTCAATGGACTTTTGTTCCTCTATAATCTGTCAGTAGGCAGACTCAGTAACTAGGTGGTTATGTGCGCAAGCCTTCCAGTATGTGACTGAGGCAAATTAACAGCATGGAAGTCGTTTAATAATTGAACAAATGGCTTTGTAGTGGCTTCTCTTTGATGTGTTTTAAGCCTTTCAATTTTTAAACAGTACTTTTCGTGAATTAAGCATTACTGTACACGGCACACGTACTTTGAAGTTATGAACACATGCTGCTGCATGTTGCTTTTAAGAGCAAAAAGAAAACAAATTGCCTTTTACTTTTGCCTCTGTTGGGAAGCAACTGACAGAGTTCCAAATAAATTGCTGTTTGGCTCCCAATGCTTATAAATGATTAGCTTTATAGTACCAAAGGGAATTTCCTTTCCCGAGGTGATTTAATGTGTGCATTTAATTGACATTCATTCTAAATGATATTCGTAGTATTTTTGTCAGAGGACGTCTTCGGTAGTTGCCAAGAAAGTGTAGGCTTACTGTGGCACCTAACCTCCCATTTAGGGGAATTCATCTTGTGGGCTGAGGTTGTTGCAACATGGCCCTATTCCTACGCTATTAACTGAAAACCATTAGCTAGTTACAGACCTAATAATGGACTTATTTTAGAGTGGGGTCGATGACATTGTGTTGTGACTAAGCTTGGAGGCACTGACCTAGCTCTATTGGCTAGTTTGCATAGTCACAGTTGGTTCTGACAGACACAAAAGAAACATGCTGTGTAAACTCATCCGAAAAAAAACATTATTAAAAAAAATGTGTACAAAAGATGACTTATTCCCGATTGCCTGAAATCACACTTTACACAGTTTATCGTCATCAACTTTTGACTTTAAATGTGGCGCAATGGAAGGGAAAACAAATCATCATCATTATACTGTCATGTTTTTTTTATTATCAGTGCAGGAAGGAAAGGGTTACTATGGAGATCACTCCTATCAGGACATTCTAAGTAATGAACAATTTCCTGTTTACAGACGTTTTTTTTTCCTTTTCTCTCGTCGTAATCATCCGAGCTTGACACAAACTAAGCCCTTGCCTTACATAGAAAAAAATATCCCACATTTAAAGCCCTCTTCACTGCTCCCCTAAATAGCACATAAAGCTAGGTTACAGTGTGCACACAGACGTGAATAAATAGTGTGGTCTACGCTTCAGACAAACTGCCCACAGTTCGCTGAGTGTGCGCACGCAATAAATCACCAAATCACTTCCTGCTTTGCTGCAATCAATCCACTCTCTGACCCTGACAGCCTGTTATGGTGCGAACGGCTGAGGCATATGCCACTTAAAGAGATAGCTTCTTGGACAGCGCAGAAGGGAAAATGTACTACCCTATTGATTGTCCACAGTGCTTCTTTGGCAGATCAATAAGCAGAGGTAACAAACGCTGATTGAAAACAAAAAAAAACAATTCATTGGGTGCTGCAGCATTGACTTTGCAGCTTTCTTAAAAGGGGCGACAGTCTCGAGAAGCGGCGTTGACTGCAGTGCTTTGATCTTTGATGCAGTGTTGCAGTACGGAGTGACGCGATATCCTGGAAATGGCACAGCACGAGCACTTTATTGTATAGGAAGGGGAGTGAGGTGTTTTTGCATCACTTTCACAAAGCAGGGTTTGCATTCAAGTCAACGCTTGGAAACTGCACAGGCATTTGGTGCAGATCTAGTCCTCTAGTCCTTCAAGGTGCAGTTAGTCAGACTACAGAGAACGATGCCATTTTGGGCGCTCAGGCTTACCCTCGGTATAGCGACTGACGACACTGTTTATAAAATGGAAGGCCAACTCAAATAAAATGGCGCGTTTGGAGAGAGAGGGGAAAAAACACTTTTGGACGGCGTGCATCTGGAAACGGAGGAGAGGCGGTGATGTCACAGTGGCAAAGTGAGGAGACGAGAAAAACAAGTCTTTCTTTTTTCCCCTCGCTCTCTCTCCCTCGCTCGCTCGCTCGCTCCCTCCCTCCACCCTAATCCTCTTTGCAGGCCTGGAGGGAAAAGGTGGCGGGCTGCCAAGGCAAAGGCTGCTGGGAAAACGCAGAGGCTGCCAAGCGAGGCCCTGTCGCCGGCGTTAGAAGCACACATCTTTGTTCTCTGAGACCTGGTGTTCTGCCAAGGGCCTCATTTCAGCCAGGCATTATGGTTGCCCTGGATTGAAGCCAAACTACTGAGAGCTTACTCCCTTCTCCCTCCCTCCCTTTTTTCTCTATACCCTCCCTCTCTCTCTCTTTTTCCATCCCTCCCACTCTCTCTATCACACACATACACACACACACACACACACACACACACACACACACACACACAAACACCCATCGCTAGGCTCTTATTCATCCCTGGATCCCTCGACTAGGGCTTCCTGCCAAACATTCATCAGTTGCCATGGCAGCAGGAGAGAGAGAGAGAGAGAGAGGGGGAGTGGAACATCAGAGAGAATAATAACGAGTCACTCCTGGAGCCAGATGTGCCACATCTGCAAAGCCGCCACACTGAGGGGGAGGGAGTTTGGGGAGGATGGGCGGAGAAAGGGGTGGGTGAGGACTAGCAGTTAGACAGGATGGGCGGAGAAAGGGGTGGGTGAGGACTAGCAGTTAGGCAGGATGGGCGGAGAAAGGGGTGGGTGAGGACTAGCAGTTAGGCAGGATGGGCGGAGAAAGGGGTGGGTGAGGACTAGCAGTTAGACAGGATGGGCGGAGAAAGGGGTGGGTGAGGACTAGCAGTTAGGCAGGATGGGCGGAGAAAGGGGTGGGTGAGGACTAGCAGTTAGACAGGATGGGTGAGAGAAAGGGGTGGGTGAGGACTAGCAGTTAGACAGGATGGGCGGAGAAAGGGGTGGGTGAGGACTAGCAGTTAGGCAGGATGGGCGGAGAAAGGGGTGGGTGAGGACTAGCAGTTAGACAGGATGGGCGGAGAAAGGGGTGGGTGAGGACTAGCAGTTAGACAGGATGGGTGAGAGAAAGGGGTGGGTGAGGACTAGCAGTTAGACAGGATGGGTGAGAGAAAGGGGTGGGTGAGGACTAGCAGTTAGACAGGATGGGTGAGAGAAAGAACGGGGACAGGGGGGAGGGGGCATCTAATAAAATAATAGTCTGCATTCACTAATATACTGTAAGGGGACATTTAGAAAAACAGCAAACAACCGAACCTATGATCGCACGCTCTTCACAAGCGTGTGGGGAAATTGCTGGAATCTCCCCTGCAATTTCTCCAGTGTGGGAAAATATGGAGAGAGCAAAATCGCAAAGCAGTTGAGGACACACATTCCTCAGAGGATAGAAGAGTAAAATCATATGATATGCAAACTGAGAAGCCGTACTAGTGGACACCAGCAAAAAATAAGGCTTTCATTTATGTGAAAAAGAAGATCCAAAGATCATGCTGGCCAACGTTCCTCAACTCGACAGTACCTCAACCAAAACAAATTAATATTAGGCCATTACACATTTTTCCTGATGGAGAAAGGCGAGCAAAACCAAAAACAGACCATGTTTGTGCATTGGTGCAAAATACCATAGAGTTTTGCTTATCTTTGAGTAGCAGCATCTGCAACATATTTATTGCACGTAGGCTTATCCCTACTCTGATGCAACCCTGTGTCTTGGGGAATTTTCTGCCATGCTCTGCAAGTTTCCCCTCGATTCACTCTTTCTGATATCCACATGCATCTTCGGGGAGAGAATGGGAAACTCATCAACGAAGTGTCGCATACATTTCACGGATTATTTTACGGTCTGGGCCGTTACGGGAGAAACATTTTTTTGTTCCTGTTTTTCCTCTTCGCCAGTTAGTTCGCCAGGGTGCTAAGCCAGCTATTCTCCATTCAGGTACGTAAACACAGGGCTGACAGAAATATCATCAGCGTCGCACGGCAAAGTTCACCATGATGTAACTAACCCCTGAAGCAAGAAACTGCAAATAATGACAGCTTAACGTAATGTCCAGACAGATAGTGTTTTCAGGCCACTCCAAGGCAGCAAACCCATTAAAGGGGAGTTTCTGACTTTAAAAGATAATAGGGCAAAACTTGAACAGTTTGAAGTGTCAGGTTGAAGTGGATGACAGGAGATGAAGACGTATTTTTTTTTTCCTGACTTTTTTCGGTGTCTCACAGAGGAACAAGGCAGATTCTAGGGGATGATGCTGGGCTGGCCATTTGCCCCTTCCAAAGGTACATTTTGCCCACCCACTCAGAAATGACACAACGTGATGATTAAGGAATGGTAGGACCATGTGATGCAACGTGTTGATCAAGTGACCAACTGTGTCACGGTTACCTTTTTAACCACCTAGCAAGTTGAGCGTTGAGCAGCACGAGGGTCCTAGAGGAGGTTTAAAAAAACAGGTTGTCTGCCCAACAGAAGACCGTGTTAGCCCACTGAGCTAAATCCTTGCTCGGGGAGGTAAACCTTAAGTCTTTACCCATCATGCAAGTGTACTTCAGAGAACCATCTCCGCTACACATTTATCCTAAATGGTAATAGATTCTCTGCTAGACTGCGTTAGGTCACTAAGCTTTCTCGGGGAGCTAACACACAACCTCCGCTACTTATATATATCCTAACCGGTAATAGATTCATTGCTAGCAGTGCCCATACGCGCACGTCAATATTTCTGCCTGGTCTGGATGAGAGAATCGTAAAAAAAACAACAACAGGCCCTCCTCGCTAGTCCTTGTGTCAAGGAAACGGTTTTACGACACTTACGACATCAAACCGTCGTCTGCACAACATGTTCAGACATTTTCCAGCTTCCTCTTTGTTTTTTGTCTTCCGGCCTCAGCCGCTATATTCCTTGCGAGGCCTCGCCATGCGGTCGCCGCCGCACTAAAACTCTCAATCCCCTTCAAACCGCCAACGGCAGCGGAGAAGCTATTTATCTGAGCTATGAAATTGGTTATTCCAGTTACTAATAAGCACGCACCCATTAAGAAAATGACTGTAAAAACTGTTGAATCCCCTTGGATTGATTGAGGAATTGAATAAATTGTATGGTTGAGAGGGATGAGGCAAAACGTATGGCAAATAAGTCTGGCAGCCCAACTGATTGGCAAACGTACTGCAAATTAAGAAATCATGTGAATAAGCTAAATAAAAAGAAACTATACTATGAAACGAAGATAAATTATATAAAGAATTATCGTAAAAAGCTTGGAGCACCTTAAATGAAATTTTGGGGGAACAAGCCAACTCGGCTCCATCATTAATTGAATCAGATGGCTAATTTATCGCAAAACCCACTGATATTGCCAACTACTATAACCCCTACACCAGGCCTGGGCAACTCCAGTCCTCGGGGGCCTGATTGGTGTCACACTTTTGCCCCAGGCCCAGCTAACACAATAATAATAATCAACTAATCATGATCTTCAATTATAGACATATCTGACATGGGCAGAAAGCTTACATTCTTGTTAATCTAACTGCACAGTCCAATTACAGTAAAATAATACCATGTTATTGTTTGAGGAGAATGCACAGTTATGAACTTGAAAATGTATTAATAAACCAATTCGGCACATTTGGGCAGACTTGATACAACATTTTGAACAGAAATGTGATGGTTCATTGGATCAGTATAAAACTTTGCACATGCACTGCTGCCATCTAGTGGACAAAATCTAAATTGTCCCTAAACTGGAATAGTACATTGTGGCCTTTCTCTTCCATTTCAAACATGATTAAAATATATATGTATTTAAAAAAAAAATCTTTGTATTATCTTTTATCAGATCTAATGAGTCATATTCTCCTAAATTAATTTCACATTTCCAAAAATGTTCAAATAGTATTAACAATATGCATATCCTTGCTTCAGGTCCTGAGCTACAGGCAGTTAGATTTGGGTATGTCATTTAAGGGCGAAAATTGAAAAAAAATGGTCCGATCCTTAAGACGTTACTTACTTTTTCATTAGCAAGGGATGACATGCCAGCAACAAACGCTGACACTACACATCCAAACATATCTGACCAGATTATGAAAGACTTTTGAATTCCGTAAAGTCCATGTGGAAGAGGTGGCAAAATTATTGTTGTCTATCAACAATGACAAGCCACCGGGGGTCTGACAATCTGGATGGACAATAACTGAGGATAATAGCAGACGATATTGCCACTCCTCTTTGCCACATCTTCAATTTAAGCCTACTAGAAAGTGTGTGCCCTCAGGCCTGGAGGAAAGCTAAAGTCATTCCGATACCCAAGAATAGTAATGCCCCCTTTTTTAAATAGGCAAGTCAGTTAAGAAGAAATTCTTATTTACAATGACAGCCTACCCTGGCCAACCCCGGACGACGCTAGTCCAATTGTGCGCCGCCCTATGGGACTCCCAATCACGGGCGGATGTGATGCAGACTGGATTTGAACCAGGTACTACAGTAACGCCTCTTGCACTGATGCAGTGTCTCAGACCACTGCACCACTCGGGTGTAAAGCCATAACACTTATGTTTTTCCAACAGTAGACTATGATCGATAATGTCAAAAGCTGCACTGAAGTCTAACAACACAGCCTCCACAATAATTTTTTCATAAATTTCTCTCAGCCAATCATCAGTCATTTGTGTAAGTGCCGTGCTTGTTGAGTGTCCTTCCCTACATGTGTGCTGAAAGTCTGTTGTCAATTAGTTTACTGTGAAATAGCATTGTATCTGGTCAAACACAATTTTTTCCAGAAGTTTACTAAGGGTTGGTAACAGTAATGGCGCAGTAGTCTAAGGCGCTGCATCTCAGTGCAAGAGGTGTCACTACAGTCCCTGGTTTGAATCCAGGCTGTATCACATCCGGCTGTAATTGGGAGTACCATAGGGCGGCGCACAATTAGCCCAGTGTCGTCTGGGTTTGGCTGGGGCAGGCCGTCATTGTAAATAATTTGTTCTTGACTGCCTAGTTAAATAAAGGTTAAAATATGTATATTTTTAAACCCTGCTATATTATGGATAAAGAGTTACTTGTCTAACAGAACACAGAGGGTGTTCTTTAATGGAAGCCTCGCAAACATAATCCAAGTAGAATCAGGAATTCCCCAGGGTAGTTGTTTAGGCCCCTCGTTTTTTTCAATCTTTACTAACGATATGCCACTGGCTTTGAGTAAGGCCAGTGTGTCTATGTATGAGGATGACTCAGCACTATACACGTCAGCTACTACAGCAACTGAAATGACTGCAACACTTAACAAAGAGCTGCAGTTAGTTTCAGAATGGGTAGCAAGGAATAAGTTAGTCCTAAATATTTCCAAAACTAAAATCATTTTATTTGGGACAAATCATTCACTAAACCCTAAACCTCAAATGAATCATGTGGAAATTGAGCAAGTTGAGTTGACTAAACTGCTTGGAGTAACCCTGGATTGTAAACTGTCATGGTCAAAACATATTGATTCAACAGTAGCTAAGATGGGGAGAAGTCTGTCCATAATAAAGTGCTACTCTGCCTTCTTAACAACATTATCAACAAGGAAGGTCCTACAGGCCCTGGTTTTGTCGCACTGTTCAGTCCTGTGGTCAGGTGCCACAAAGAGGGACTTGGGAAAATTGCAGTTGGCTCAGAACAGGGCAGCACGGCTGGCCCTTAAAAGTACACAGAGAGCTAACATTAAAGGCATGCATGTCAATCTCTCATGGCTCAAAAACATATTACTTGTTTTTGTAAGAGGTGTTGACAAGCTGAAGGTCCCGAGCTGTCTGTTTAAACTACTAGCACACAGTTCAGACACCCGTGTAAACCCCACAAGACATGCCACCCGAGGTCTCTTCACAGTCCCCAAGTCCAGAACAGATTATGGGAGGCGCACAGTACTACATAGAGCCATGACTACATGGAACTCTATTCCACATCAGGTAACTGATGCAAGCAGCAGAATCAGATTTAAAAGCAGGTAACAAAAACACCTTATGGAACAGCGGGGACAGTGAAGTAACACAAACATGGGCACAGACACATGTATACACACACATGATAACATACGCACTATACACACACACGTACACATGGATTTTGCATTGTAGATATGTGGTAGTGGAGTATGGGCCTGAGGGCGCACACTTAGTGTGTTGTGAATTCTGTAATGAATGTATTGTAATGTTTTTAAAATTGTATAAACTGCCTTAATTTTGCCGGATCCCAGGAAGAGTAGCTGTTGCCTTGGCCTCTCTTTCTCTCTGGATAATTTACATATTAACTTTTATACCTGTGTTGTTTTATGTTCCCTCTTCCTCCTGTAATCTGTTTTTATAGCGTTGTTCCCATTCCATTTTCCGTCCCTATTTTGAGCCACCGCCTAAACCTTCCCGACGCCCCCCTGTGTCCTGACTTGTCCTGAAGAGGTCACAGATACATTTTGGTAATTGTCCGTGGTCGTGTTCATTTGTCAACACCGTAGCAAGTCCTTCGCCGTTTCGGTCTGTTTGCTTCTGTTTTGTTCATAGAGAATACAACCCTTTTCTATAGGCACGTTTATTATTGACACTTGCTTGAGATATGTGTACTTACAAATCGGATATTTGCACAAATCTCCATATAGCAGCAACGCATAGTTTACACAAATGTTGGATTTACGTCCGTGCTGCTCAAGCTGAGATTCGGACCAACGAGCACATTGATCTCCAAACAAACATTTCATAGTGTGACAGTGTCGCTTAGCAACAATGCATCAGTCCCCAATTAATTTGCTTTTGGTTCATAGCCTCGGGTCTAGACTACAGCAAAAGCTGGAGAGTGTCAGTGCACAATCAAACTGTTCTCTGCAAAGTGCTTAATAAGAGGCCATTCCTATAGTCTATTCTACAGCATTTAGGTTCAGCTACAGCATTAACCCGCTTTGGGGCTAGAATGTATGTAGTGCATCAAAAAGCTCTGTGCCGTAACCTGCAGACGGAACGCCCCCCACCGCGACTGCCTTGAATGACACACACTAACAAACAGCTCACACACTGACACACAACTCACACACACTCACAAACAACTAACGTAAGCCTTACACGCTCATTCAAGGCTTACGTGAGCGTGTGTTAGTGTGTATGAGTTGTGTGTTTGTGTGTGTAAGCCTTGCATGTGTGTGAGTAGTGTGTGTGTGTGTGTTAGTGTGTCGTGTCCCAGAGGTGAGGCAGGGCACTTGGCAGACTGTATTCTCTGAGCTGAGATGAGCTGAGTGGGATAGAGAACATCAGTGGCATTAGCCAATCTGTTGGGCTGTCTCCCCGCCCACAACCCACCTGTCGACACCCCCCCCTTCCTCCCTATCTCTACACCTCTACAACTCCATTCTCCCTCTCTCACACCCACCAAAGCCATTTCTCTCTCCCGTTTCTTCCTCTTAATTGTTCTGGTTACTCTCTAGCTCTGTATCGTTCTTCATCTCTTTCTGTCACAACAGAGCACAACACAGCCCTGGGCGGCGGGGCAGAGTACACTAGGTGCCCTTGGCGAGACAGATAAACCGCTGTTATATGATTACGTGGCGCAGCGTTATTGTGCAACCCATGACTCACACTCAGCTTTAATTGCAGCGTCGCTCGCTGGTGCATGTTTTAGCGTGGGCGGAAAGAGAGAGACGACAAGAGGGAGAGGGTTAGCACTTTTGCAGGTCAGCATTCGGGGGGGGGGGAGTGTACAGGCTGTAAAGCCAGAGGGGGTGGAGGCTACCGGGACTCGGAGCATGGACCGACCGCAATGGCCTGTTTTTTTTTTTACTACTCGTTTACACATGAGTGACGCACATTTTGATGAAAAGCGAAGGCCGTTCGGCCAGCAGGAGTGACAACTGCACTGATCAAAGACCAAGCTGCGCTGACAAATACACAAAAAAACATCTACATGATTGTTTTGTATTATGTAAATGGCATGATATCATTACAGAAAGGCCTTGAGTTTCACAACAAGTAAGAGTTCAGCAAGTAAGCCTATGAGTAACACTCCTCCTGACTGCAAAGCCGATTGCACTCGGCTAGACTTGGCAAGGCAGTCACAGCGAGAGGGTCGGCTTATCCTCTCTTTGCTCCGGGGCAGCCATTTTGGAAATTAATTTGGAAAGGATTCACATCTCAGGCGACCCTGAGAGACCGAAGCGGGGTGTAAAGCCATTTGTGTGGGTACGAGGTGCTGGGCTGGACTGGATGACCTTGTGGTTCGACACTCACACTCAGCTTTCCTTCATATTCAGTCGGACTATTGGAGAACAACTTGGCGGGAAGCCTGTGCATGTGTGTCTGTGTGTCTATGTGTGAGAGAGAGAGTTTTGAGTGGCTTCAACTCCCTGCCAATTCCCTATTTGTGCCAAGCCAACCTGCTCCTATGTTAGAAGGGATGGGGAACCAAGTCCAAACATGAATTTGTCATTCTTTGGAGGTCAAGCAGAGATTAATCATTTTCAAGGCAGCTGGAGAAATGGTCGACAGCAAGCTGAATAGCAGTTGATATACAGTAGAATCCTCCCACTCACACGTTTACAGTATATACCTTTTACACATAGATGTTTTAATTGTTTTTCATTACGGGAATAGTGACCTTTTGCAAGACACTGAGTGAATTTCAAGGACACAATGTTGAGGCGTTAAAAACATGTATACGTAAAATACACATGCTCAAGTAATTGTCTATCAATAGTTAACTAAGTAAGCAATTCGTTTTTTATTCCTAGAAACAAGAAGCAGTGTAGTCATATTGTTTTTTAAGACTTTTCCTGGTGGAAATCAATTGCTACTTTCTTTTCATATTTTTTTTTGCATTGATTAAAAAAAGACAAAAAAACAAATTTCTGAAGTTGACGTGTACTTAAGCCCGACGAGTTCATAATTTTCCGGATTGTTTGGTCTGTCTCATTTTTGCGGCAACCTCAGTGACACGTACGATAAGGTGTTGTCAAATAAACTGCACTCTGATTGGCTCACCCAACTCCCAGGTTGGATTACATCACCACAAAGCACTGTTTTCACCTTCATGCCAAAATCAGTACTCATGGGTAATGCCCCACCGCGACTGTTTCTGTGTCACAAGATTGCCCAATGTGCTGGATAAGGGAGTTACTGATCCATCAGACCATGTTCACCTCACTCCATCAAAGTTAGCCATTAACCCAATGTTAGGTCCAAAAGTAAACTATAAGAGGTTACAGGTAGTAAGAACATAATTGATAGGTCATAGATGATTCCAGAAAACGATGTGCTACGCGCACATAGAAACTATTCCTGGCCTGGGGGTTGTCTAGCAGTCTAAGCCGCAGCCTCTGGAGCACATGTACCATTGCCAGCATGGGTTTGAATCCCTCCCACTGCTCTTTCAGCACCCTTTTACACCTCTCCTTTATCTCTAGCTATCCAATGAACATACAAAATACTTAAAAAAAATATATTTTCAAAATATAGCTGCGAGCAGCAATAAACGGGGTTCACAGGATAACAGAAAGGACACGAGATCAGTTGGATAACAAAGCAAGCACTCAAAAAGAAAATCTATCCTGATGGAACTCATGGGTCCTTGAGGCAAATGTGTTCAGCATGAGGAAAGACACCTACATACAAAGTTCAAGTCTTTAGGTCAAACAGGGCGGCGGATATGAGGGTTTAAGTGAGACTGCTTATAACAGCGCCACCTATAGGCTAATCGTTGCCATTCTTTTTTTTTACCAATTTACTCATGGCCTCTAGTTTCCAAATTAGAAAAAAAGTTATGCTTGAGTTATTTGACGATGTCAATAAAGAAATTATCAAAGATATTCGCAACTTGCTGTGAACCCCTAAAAATAAACTATTCTGAAGTGCCATGTAAGAAACAATCCTGTCAACATGTAGCTAGGTTGTACTAGTCCAATGAGTGTACGGAATAAACATTAGACAAAAAAGGTTATCCTTGGTGAGTTACCCTGCACAACTACCCTGTACAAAGCGACCCGTCAAAGTTCACAGCCTCTTGTGTGTGGTAATCTTTTAGTAGGTCCTGACTAATTTCATAGATAAGAGGTCGTATCTGACGTGAGATAAACACTAATTATTGCCACCCCCGTGAACACTTTTGGAGTGTCACAATGTGCTGTCGGGTTCAAGGGCACTGTGCACTGGTCACATGCCTTCCAAAGTTACATTGCCCCATTGTTGCTATAAGCCCACCAGTCCAAAGGCCAAGACTTTATCTCAACGAGACAAGGTATTTACGATGTGTAAATATAAATACTATGGTGTGGCCTAGATGGTCCGAGTGAAATATCTAACACGCTCAGTAAGAAATGTCACAATGGTTAACAGTGCAATCGATTGTTATCTAACTGGCTGTTGTAACTTTGAAAGATTTGCTAAAGACCTTGAATTGTCTATTGATTTCTGCTATAACTCTCGCATACACACACACCTAACCTGGAAAACAGATGAATTTGAACGTGACTTTGGTGCGGAAAATACCTTTTTTGTTTTTGGAATTATGTTCCGTGCTTAGCATAGCAGATGACTTCATGGATGAAAAAAAAAGCCAATAGGACGAGGCCTTTAAGGCTGAATAGCCTACCGGAGACCTCAAGCCAAGTGTTTATTGGTGGATTTCCGCCTATTGCCATCTTGACACCAGGTAGCCAGCTGTCTTTCTGCTCGATTGTTCTGTCCGAGCTCTCTGCGTTTTTAACAATGGGGAACAATTCCAGGAAAAGGCAGGAGAAAAGAGGCCGTTTCTGCTCTTCCGCTGCCCTCCAAGGCCTTCGGTTGTCCCAACACTGATTTCTATCTGCTATATTCCCGACTTTGGATACACAGTGAAAAAATACACAAGCATATTATGTTACGACAACAATGCCTCACCATTTCCTTGACAACCCTACGTTATCTGGTAAATGATGTAGCCTAACATTAATGAGGTGTGTGTGTAAACATGTGAGGGTGTTTGTGCATCCAGTGTATATACAAAGGCCCTAAGTCTATCTAATGTCCCCCCAACTCCAGGTTCTACACTTGAGCATCATCATCATTCGGCCGCAGAACCGGTCACCAGTTAGGTTTGCAAGCTTGGTTGAAGCACTGATGAGTAACTTCATGTAATGACAGTCAGCAAGACACAATGCAAGGCCTGATACTGCACTTTGGGTCATGAGAGTTCTGCAGCATTTCCACTCCACTAGAAGTGCCCATAAGCACTTGGCTAGGTCCCCAGTTGGCAGCGTCTCTGCAAGATTACCAACTCTGCTAGCATATGCTGCCCCCCAGCTAGAGATGGGAAATGATGCAACGAGTTGAATAGGGCTACTCGTATATCTAGCCTGATTTTTTCCATCAAGAAAGGCAAAACTGACTTTCTTTTTTAGAAACTAAAGGCATTGCAGAATATTGCTCCTGTTGTGAGCTTCACTTTGCTATTTCAGTGCCACTGTGTGGGTGAGAGTTTAGATGTTTCCTCTCCGAGCGTAGGCCTCCCCTGTTTCGAGCGCTGTGAAATTGTAGCGGGTTTAGCGGTCTGTTGTGTGTGTGAAGGTTCTGCCTTTTTGACCTGAATCAGCAGCTGGCTCCTTTTTTCTAGGAAAAAGGGAAGAGGAGGAAAATATGTGAATTTAATATTATTATTTTTTTGTTCATTCGCAGGAAAAAAATTAAAAGGGCACCCGGTCAATGATAATTTTTTGAACGATATGGGCAGTCGTGCGGGTTGTTGATGGTTTGTGACCTTTGAGGCCCATGTTACACAGTATAAAAGGGTAGTCACAGATGTCATGTACCATGGCTTGGCATGAAATGGACCAGCATGACCCTAACTGCATCAACTCAACTGTCAGTCATGGTTAATTTCTGGCAAGCAAACTCACACGCATGCATAGGCACGCACACGCGCACACACGCACGCACACACACGCACGCACGCACGCACACACACGCACGCACGCACACACACGCACACACGCATACACACACACACTTCCCCTTTGATA
Organism: Brachymystax lenok tsinlingensis; assembly: GCA_030435695.1. Lineage (NCBI taxonomy): Eukaryota > Metazoa > Chordata > Actinopteri > Salmoniformes > Salmonidae > Brachymystax > Brachymystax lenok. The sequence continues at coordinate 3,330,262 of CM059812.1, read as the reverse complement.
AAAGACAGAAAACCCCCAACCCCCACAATGCAGGCTTGTGACATCAGTTGTGACCCAACACAAACCTCCCTACCTTTGTTATCTCTCAAAACATTGAATAGAAAATAGAAAAAGGAAAAACACACACACACACGCACACACACTAGTGTATGAATGGCAGCCCCCCAAAAATAGCACTAAATCAACACCATGTGCTGAGGACAATAGAGAGAGAATGGGGGTGGGGACCCAGGCAAGCCACAGGGTGAGTGTGTGTGTGTGTACGTGTATGTCTGTATGTGCTTGTCTGTGTCTGTGCATTCATGTGTGTAGCAGTGTGTGTGTAGTGAGTGAGGGTGGTTTACAGAACGATGAGACTCAGACAGCCCCTGCTTACTCAGCAACTCCTGTGCCAGGGCTTATTTCAATCACTCTTTTTTTAAATGAATCGCGTCGCGCCGGCCCCACTGAATAGCCCTGAGGTGCGTCAGACCCTTCACAGCTGACTAGCCTGATATATGCCTGACAGAAAAGCAGGAAGCTCGGCGTGAGAGAGGAAGAGAGTGGGGGAAGGAAGGGGAGGGGGAGTTGGCCTTGAGGCCAGAGAGAGAGAGAGAGAGCTGGCAAGAACAAAAAAAAAAAAAAAACATATTGTTTCTTCCCTCAGCCCCATGCAGAAGAAGGAGGGAAAGAAAGCCTGCTGTGTGTCGTGATTGTTTACAAGTCGCCCAGGTCAAAGGTCAAATCACGGCAGCCATCTTTGTCCCTGCTGCTGCTGCTTTGAGTTGTTGTTGTTGTCGTCCTGGAAGCACAACCAGATGTCACCCCAACGTCCTTTTGATTCCCTTCACCCTTCTCCCCTCGTCCGTCACAGCGGGAGAACAGACAGGGTTGACCCAGATCTCCAATTGTGTATGTGATGGCACGCAGGGATGAAGGGAGTGAGCGACGAAGGGAGGGAGGGAGGGAAAGGGGGAAAGAGGCAGAGAAAGGACTTAAAAGGACTCAGGATAGAGTAGGTTTTGCTTTGTGAGTAACGCAACACTCCAGTGGATGAGATTTATCTGGAACAGACCACATGACAAAAAATACTACGGTATAAATACTATAGTATTCACTGTAGTATTTAAGCTGACTTTACTGTAGCATTTACTGTAGTATACTATAGTATTTACAGTTAACTACAGTATAAATACTGTACTGAAAGAAAACTGTAGTGTATATATTATAGTAAGTAATGTAGTGTTTTTGCGGATTGTAGTATACTGTAGTATTTACAGTAGTGTTTTTGGGGACTGTTGTATACTTTTGCGGACATTACTGTAGTATTTACTATAGTGTTTTGGTTTTATTGTCTTTGACATAGAAGTGGTGCTTTCTCAGTGAGGAAAAGTAGTGGAGAAATACCAAAAGAGCCAATTGTCCATAACCTGTAGGTAGGTAGGACTGGGGTCTGAACAGATAGATTACCTCTTTAGAGAGCTTCTGCTCTTTTCTTTAACCTGTAGGTAGGTAGGACTGGGGTCTGAACAGATAGATTACCTCTTTAGAGAGCTTCTGCTCTTTTCTTTAACCTGTAGGTAGGTAGGACTGGGGTCTGAACAGATAGATTACCTCTTTAGAGAGCTTCTGCTCTTTTCTTTAACCTGTAGGTAGGTAGGACTGGGGTCTGAACAGATAGATTACCTCTTTAGAGAGCTTCTGCTCTTTTCTTTAACCTGTAGGTAGGTAGGACTGGGGTCTGAACAGATAGATTACCTCTTTAGAGAGCTTCTGCTCTTTTCTTTAACCTGTAGGTAGGTAGGACTGGGGTCTGAACAGATAGATTACCTCTTTAGAGAGCTTCTGCTCTTTTCTTTAACCTGTAGATAGGTAGGACTGGGGTCTGAACAGATAGATTACCTCTTTAGAGAGCTTCTGCTCTTTTCTTTAACCTGTAGGGAACACAATATATGGTCTATACTTGGCATGTAGGTTTCTCACTTATGTATATGGGGGAGGGGAATGGGAATGGAATATGCAAATTAAATACTGTATTATTTACCATAGTTACAAAGTGTAGTGTTTTTACAGACTAGTGTTTTGGTGGACATTACTGTAGTATTTACTACAGTGTTTATTTTGGGATAATACTGTGGTATTTACTATAGTATTCTACAGTGTACTACAACATTCTATAGTAAGTACTAGACGTGATCGAGGGATACTACGGCGTGTAGTATAGTATTCTGCAGTATACTACAGTTTACTACAGAATTCTTTAGTAAGTGGTCAAAAGACCAATCGGTGACAGAAGATCAGACCTGTGTAAACGCAGCACTATTGTCTGAGTGAGTGAAACATAAATAAATTCCACGAGGAGGACGAGGAGGTGGCACATATTTCAGAAATAGACCAAGCTTTGGGAAATGGCTCCGATATACAGTCAAGTCCGTACTTATCGGCACCCTTGAGAAAGATGAGCAACATTTTTTTTTATAAAATAAATAATACCAATACTGAGCTATATTGCATTTTGAAAGAATTGGAAAATGATATTATTGTATACTAATACAATTGCTCAGAGAAACAGATGTTGTTTAACAAGTAATAAAACGTTTAAAAGATAAGGGTCAAAATTTGTTTTATTTTGAGAGCAGATGTGTCTTTTCGTATTAGTATCGACACATGCCTCAACGACAACACTTAGCAAACGTTCTATCTGCGTGGTGTTTTAGGAAACGCACGTTACGTCTTCGGCCGTTGTAGGAAAGATGCATTGTTAAAATACTCATAAGCCTCAAATCCATCGCAGTCAGGAAACCGAGCCCTGGCAACTTTACCAGTATATCCAAACATTTGGGGGCACAAAGAAAGGAAAAGGGATGGCTTCTTCAGGAGATCAATGATATATCGCAATGAATGAATGAACGACAGATCTCTTGCACGTTGTCATCACAAATCTGATGTTTTTAAAGAGACATTGTACAATTCAATGTAATTGCGTCTCAATATGAAAATTGTGCTTTTACACAATGTAAAATCTATTATTCCACAAAAGACTTTCTAATTTCAATGATAGGTATTCAATATCAACATTTTATCTTTTATAGTAAACTAAGGTCTTCACAGTGTTACATATTAGTTTCTAGGGCACAACATGTGCTTCAAAAGTAGCTAGAATTCATATAGGCTGTATGTATCTCAATCAATTCTCCTAAATTTCACGTGGTGCTCCTAACTTTTTTTAAATTGTGAACACCAGTGCTACCAATTTTTTTATTTTATATTTAGAGCCTTGGCCATAGTTCACTTCGCTCAACTGCTTATACAGTAGCAGGGGTTGAAACTTCTACTGTGCAAAGACGGATAGACTTTCTCCTGAATGTAATGAGCTTCTTCACCTCGTTATCTTGAGGCCTAATGCAAAAACAATATAGCTTCACTGACTTCTTACCATGTTAAAGCTCGATTGTCATCCTCCCAGACCGCCTCGTTCACTTGTATCTATATCAACTGTTCTAGGACCAGCTTAACCCCTTTCATATTTAACCACTTCCTTTCACTCTTATCTATGAACTGTTCTAGGACCAGGCTTAACTTCCTTTCACATGTTCAACCACCTTCACGCCATTGTCTGAAAAATCTATTTTATTCTTGACATTGATCTCGTATTATAATTTTCTTTTTAGGTCAGTTTTCCTCAATCTCAACCACCTTGTTCTCTGTCCTCTCCTGTCCTCTCTTCCACTCCCTTCGTCCCTCTCTCTTTTCAGTGTTTAACAATGAGGCATCTCCCATGATCACGTGAAATGGATCTCTCCACCCATCTATCGCCCTGTTCTTGCTGAAGCAACCGGATCTCGCTGAGAGAAGCTGACCCACAACTTCACAGGGGATCGGGTGGCGGCTATGTTGAATTGGCTGAATGAGTGCGACGGTGTCCGTTTACCGTCTTCCCCAATAGGACAGGACAATGGGGAGAGACAGGCGAGAGGCCCTTGTACAGCGAGGTAGACAGACAGGGTATTGAAGGGATGGGGATGGGTCATTCTAGGGTAAAGGTGTACCAGCTAACACTAGCTTAGCATTGCATAGCGCTAACTCCATACTGACAATGAATGGAGTTGTGTGTTTGTGTTTGTTGTGTTGTTCACTTATCCTGGGACTGCAGGTTTGATGGCTAACCCTTGTACTAACAGAGGGAATTTAAAGTAGAATAATATGGTCCCTTTTCGAATCGAAATGTTTATTTGGCAGGTTGGGGCTAGGAGTGAATATGTTAGCATTGATAGCATCCACAACAGTGGCATCATTAGTCCTGGTCTTCTTGGGCTTCAGCCACGGATGATTTTGGTCCAGCCCTGGATGTTACATTTAAAAAAATGTTTAGTCTGATATGAGTTTTCATAACCAAATGCGTTATGCAGTATATAAAAGAAACGGAAGTTAGGTTGAAAATGCTGTGTTCCTGAAAACAGGTTACTCTGCTTTCTGCCTCTGGAGTGACACGGTTCCTGCTGTGATTGGTCGAGATTTCACAACGCACTGGATGCTCACGTCCCTTAACCCCTCCCCACCCCAACAACACCGATTAGATGTCAATTTCATCACTAAGCAAAACTCAGTCAGTCTACAGCATAGCATAGAGCAAATATGGATATTCAGAATTTCTTAAAGAAAGATAAGAAAAAAAGCGATCTGTTTGAGCAAGTTGAGCATGAGCAGGCAGCAGCGAATGAGGTGGAGAGGGCAGAACAGCCATAAAGATGCATTTGCTGTTTGTTTTGTATGTGTTTCAGATGATTTTGTGCCGAATAGAAATTAATGGTAAATAATGTATTGTGTCATTTTGGAGTCACTTTTATTGTAAATAAGAATTGAATATACAGTACCAGTCAAACGTTTGGACACACCTACTTGGCCATGTACTGTTATAATCTCAACCCGGCACAGCCAGAAGAGGACTGGCCACCCCTCAGAGCCTGGTTCCTCTCTAGGTTTCTTCCTAGGCTCCTGCATTTTTAGGGAGTTTTTCCTAGACACCGTGCTTCTACATCTGCATTGCTTGCCGTTTGGGGTTTTAGGCTAGGTTTCTGTATAGCATTTTGTGACATCGGCAGTGACAACACAGTGTGTTGTGATGCATCTAGTGCAGTTGTGCATGCCTACCTCCCACCTGCTTGCAAACCTCTCGTTTACAGCTCGCTGGCGCTGGCTAGCCCTTGTGGTAAACCAGGAAGCAGCTACACGCGTAAGCCTTCCCTTGCCAGTACACAGCCTCTCCTTCACTAAGACTCCTGCCGGGCCACCTCGTGGCAACACACGGTAACTGGGCGTCCCCCCAGGCTAACTCGGCAGGGGATCCCAGAGGTGCGGTGCGCAGGCCTTGTGGGTAAGTCTGGGAAGACAACGGCTAGGGGAGCACACCCTGAGAGAAAAGCAACGTGCTGTCGGCAGGCGGTCCTCCGACAGACTGGAGTGCAGACTAGAGTTCCCGGTAGTTCCACCACAGGTATCCACTACTTCTCTTCAGCAAGTTCCACTACAGGTATCCACTACTTCTCTTCAGCGAGTTCCACCACAGGTATCCACTACTTCTCTTCAGCGAGTTCCACCACAGGTATCCACTACTTCTCTTCAGCGAGTTCCACCTACATTTCTTGCACCATTAAAGTCTATTGGTGACGGGGTGCTAGGTAACGGGGGCAGGACTGGGTGCTAGGTAACGGGGGCAGGACAGGGTGCTAGGTAACGGGGGCAGGACAGGGTGCTAGGTAACGGGGCAGGACAGGGTGCTAGGTAACGGGGCAGGACGGGTGCTAGGTAACGGGGCAGGACGGGTGCTAGGTAACGGGGCAGGACAGGGTGCTAGGTAACGGGGGCAGGACAGGGTGCTAGGTAACGGGGGCAGGACAGGGTGCTAGGTAACGGGGGCAGGACTGAATTATCTGGAAGCTTCTAGCCAGGCCCCTGCACAGTAGCGTCACAGGGCTATTGGTCATCAGCAGCTGGGATTTGAGTGGCAGCTGATCCTGGCAGACCACAGTATGTCTGAGCAGTGCTATTTAGGAACCACACTGCTCACCCCAGCTGGGGAAAGGCCTAGAAACGGTAGCCTGAACATTGCACACTCTAACTCACATGGATTTCAGTATCAGAGCGCCTGACAATCATGTAGTCCTTGAGGTGCAAGTGCTTTGCTCGTGGGTGCATCCAGGAGGTTTTTTATTTGTTTTTCATTTGGAACATGGTGTTGTTGATGTTCAGCACAAAGTCCCCACTCCATATCTCACAATCTCTCTTGAAGCCACACAATAACAAGATTTTGACATTTTTGGCTACTTCCAGAAGAAGGTGTAGCCCTCTTTTTCCTTCCTGAGCGACCCTTCACCCAGGAATGTGGTCTTACTGAGAGCAGCGATGTCGATGTTATATCGCTTCATCTATGCTGCAAAGAGTGCAGTCCTTCCTTTGGGCCTGTCGGCGGCATGGTTGGAGTCCAAGAGAGTCTTTATGTTCAATGTTGCAAGTCATAAGGGACATATTTATTTTAATTTAGTTTTTGATTGCTGAATGATGTCAGGGATGTCCTCATTACGCACGTCTTGAGAGGAGCGGAGTACTGGACAGATCATCGGATGATCTTAACCAAGCTCAGAAAGGTTCGCGCAGCTAACCGTCTCAAGATGTCCACCAAGAAAAGCCTGCACTGTGCTCGACTTCAGGAAACAGAGGCACATAACAACCTACACTCTTAGAAAAAAGGGTTCTTCAGCTGTCCCCAAAGGACTGTGGAAAGCGTTTTACATGGAACCTAAAAGGGTTAAACCTGGAACCAAAGGGGTTCTTATAAGGGTTTACCTATGGGGACAGTCAAAGAACCCTTTTAGGTTCTAGATAGCACCTTTTTGTTCTAAGAGTGTACGTCGCTCTCTAGCAGAAAAACTAGAGATTCAAATGAAAATCTAATTAGAATGTCACATGCTTCTTAAACAACAAGTGTAGACTAACTGTGAAATGCTTTCTTACGAGCCCTTCCCAACAATGCAGAACACAATAAAATAAAACTACTACTAATAATAGGAAACAAATAGTAAAAGAAGAAATAAACAATGAGCAATGATAGCTTGGCTACATACAGTGCATTCGGAATGTATTCAGACCGCTTGACCTTTTCCACGTTTAGTTACGTTACAGCCTTATTCTAAAATGTATTATAATAAATCTACACACAATACCCCGTAATTACATCACAATACCCCGTAATGACATCACAATACCCCATAATGACATCACAATACCCCATAATGACAAAGCAAAAACAGGTTTTAAGAAATGTTTGCAAATGTATAAAAAAAAATATATATATATGAATCTTGTTAGAATGTAATGATATATCTGTAGGCCAGACTGATGTACGTATCAAGCGAAGACCCAGAAACCTACCTGGTAATTTCCTTTCATCCAATATGTGTTGTAATGCTCTGCTGGAGCTTATTGAGCAACTTGAAATACACCAGAAAAACAAAAGATGGTATTGACTCCTGGTATGACAGATTCTGTGATGTGCTATGTAGTGAATTGGATGACTGTGTCAAGGCAAAATCTGGAAGGAAATAGAAAACTTGTAAGGAAGACCTAAGAAATTAATTTAAAGCATGTCAACATACATTTGATAAAAGATTACGGTCTATAAACCGTAGATTTAGTTGTGGGCATGCATTACAACTGGAGCAGCTACAGACCAACAACCCACAACCGTTTTGGGGTGAGATAAACAAGTTGGGCCCCAAAAAGGTAAAGCAAATTCCCGTGGAAATTGTTTTGGAAAATGGAGAACTTCACTATTAAACTGATATTGTTTTTTGGAGGAAATGGGGAAGCGATTTTTTTGCACATTTTATTTTCAGGCGTTAACAGCTCTTCTATGTTTGATGATCTTTTTTTTAAGAAACATGTTCTCGTAAAGATGAGTTGGAGGAGGAAATGCAACAGACGTCATACTCCCCTAACCAGTACCTGAATGCCAGTCTCACCCTAGAAGAGGTCAGCAAGGTGGTCGAAGGTGCTAAACCAAAGAAATCTACAGGAATTAATGATTTGTCTAATGAAGTTTTGAAGTCACTTATAAATAGTTCCAAATACTATTTGAACTCTTCCAGGCTTGTTTTGATAATCTGTATGGAACATATCCATAATCAAGCCTATCCCCAAATCCTCCAAAAAATGACCCTAAAATCCCATTGAACTATAGATGTCTCACTAGCAATTGTATTCTTGCATTCTAAATAACAGGCTCTCCCACTATCTAGAACTGTCTGGTCAGCTTGCTGATGAACAGAATGGCTTTAGGAAAGCCAGAGTGTGTGTAGACCATATATACTATATAGATAAAAGTATGTGTACACCCCTTCAAATTAGTGGTTTCGGCTATTTCAGCCACATCCGTTGCTGACAGGTGTATAAATCGAGCACACAGCCATGCAATCTCCATGGACAAACATTGGCAGAAAAATGGCCATACTGAAGAGCTCAGGGACTTTCAACTTGGCACCGTCATTGGATGCCACCTTTCCAACAAGTCACTTCGTAAAATGTCTGCCCTGGTAGAGCTGCCCCTGTCAACTGTAAGTGCTGTTATTGTGAAGTGAAAACCTCTAGGAGCAAAAACGGCTCAGCTGCAAGTGGTAGGCCACACAAGCTCACAGAATGGGACCGCCGAGTGCTGAAGCGCGTAGCGAGTAAAAATCATCTGTCCTCGGTTGCAACACTCACTACTGAGTTCCAAACTGCATGTCCGAGCAGCCACACACAAGCCTAAGATCACCATGCCAAGCGTCGGTTGGAGTGGTGTAAAGACACTGGAGCAGTGGAAACGCGTTGAATTACATGGACTTATCTGGATTTGGCAGATGCCAGGAGAACGCTACCTGCCAGAATGCATAGTGCCAACTGTAAAGTTTGGTGGAGGAGGAATAATGGTCTGGGGCTGTTTTTCATGGTTCGGGCTAGGCCCCTTAGTTCCAGTGAAGGGAAATCTTAACGCTACAGCATACAATTACATCCTAGACGATTCTGTGCTTCCAACTCTGTGGCTACAGTTTGGGGAAAGCCCTTTCCTGTTTCAGCATGACAATGCCCCTGTGTGGTGTGTCACAACAGCCGTGTCACAACAAGGCCATGGAAACAGAGAGTGGAGTGACCCTGGACTTCAGATTGAACGGGAACCTCTTCAACATTAGGAAGATCAAAGCTGCCACAAAGCTCAAATCTGAACGCATATTGAGCTCCAGGACACCGACGATTGCCCTGAAGCGCTACAAGCCAACCCCACAGCGGCTGTGAGAGCATATAGCAGAATGTCTGCTAACATCCCAAAAACAGAGGCCCCATGTCAGTGGTCAACTGAAACAGCCACGTTCCCCAATCTCAGACTCATCACTTGCCATTGTACCACACTTTAAATGTCTTGGAAGCATCCTCTCGGGAAGACCTGCGACATCGACCAGGATATCTAGAATCGGGTCAAGCAGACCTCATCCTCCTTTGGACGCTTTTCATCCTCCTACACACTTAAGTTCCTGTCCACCAGGCAGTGTGTGGATCTACACTCCTTTATGGACGTGAAACACGGACAGTCTACAGCCGACACTTAAAACCACCGGAGTCCTTTTTCACATAAAATGCCTCCAACGCATTTTGAAAGGGACCTGGCAGGACCGTGTTCCGCACTCCAATATCCTACAGACAACCGACAGCAGGGAGCATTGAGGCATCCGTCACACGCCAGCTTAGATGGCTCGGCCATGCCATCCGGATGGCAGAGAATCGACTGCCCCGGAAGATGCTGTACGGACAGCTACAACTGGGCCGTTGCTCTGCAGATGGGTAGAAACAGTGGCTTAAGGACCAACTGAAGACATCACTAAAGAAAAGAGTTATGAACCCTGCCTCTTTCGAAAAACTGTTGCTGTGGACCGTTCCACCTGGCGCGGCCTCTGCCATCAAGGAGTGCAGTTGTCCGAGAAAAAAAGACTCATGAACATGCCTGCACTGGCCTCAACGGGACTTTGTGTGTCCGTGGCAGGCAGACGGTGTGCATCCCGCATCGGATTACGCAGTCATCAGCGAACACACAAGCAGTAGAGGAAGTCATCATCGGATACGATGGACTACCTTAAGCAAGTAAGTGTGTGTGTGTGTGTGTGTGTGTGTATGGGTGTGGGTGGGTGTTTACTTTTCATTTTAACCTTGTGGTTTGGTGTCTCGACCTGCTGAATAGAGGCAGATATTTCCTCACAGACACACAAACCCACATACATACACACATACACAGAAGCATGTGCACACAAACTAACACATGCACACGCACATGAACTCACACACACACACACACAAATACACACACACACACACTGCAAAGTCTTTGTGAAGAAACAAGTCAGAATTTCACACCCACGGCTCAGACAGCTCGTCAGCCCTAAAACTGTGCCACAGTTCCTCCTCCAGTCCAGACACAGCTAATGGAGGAAAATATGAGCCAGTAGAACACACACACACACACTTGCAATTACATACACACATGCACACACAGACACAATCCCATCCCCCCCTACCCACACACAGTACTACAGTATATAACATATTCATGTGTAGAGTCCATATTTTATGTGCTGTATGTGTTGTGTATGAACAGTGTCAGGCCATGTGCTCAGGGTGCACTGTACTGTAAAGGTGTGTGTGTGTGTGTGTGTGTGTGTGTGTGTGTGTGTGTGTACTGTATGGAGATGGGACTGCTCAGCAGACTGAATGGAAATGTGCCGGAGGGGCCTGCAGTGCTGGAGCAGATGGGCGGGCCAGCGTGGTACACCCGCACGCCAGTGTGTGTGTGTGTGTGTGTGTATTTGTGTGTTTGTGTATGCATGTGTGTGTGTATGCGTTTGTGTGTACGCGTGTGTGTTTCTGTCCCACCAGGCATGCTATGTAAGGCAGCCTGACATGATGAGGTCTCTCTTGTTATCATGCGACCCGCTAGTGTGTATGTGTGTGCGTGTGTCATTCTACCCCACAGAGCATGCTCAGCGAGGGTCACCAGAAAGGTCTCTGTTTTGCCATGTGACCAGCTAGAATCGTGTGTGTGTGTTTCTGTGAGGAGTCGGCAGGGAGAATGCAGGGCTCCACATTTGTTTTTTTCAAAGAACTCAGTGCAATTTCGAGGTGCAATTTCGAAATGAGGTAGTGCATCATCAGTTCCTCTTGTCATGTTAGTCATTAAATACCTTAGAGAGATATTTACAACTTGTTAGTCATTAAATACCTTAGAGAGATATTTACAACTTGTTAGTCATTAAATACCTTAGAGAGATATTTACAACTTGTCAGAAATGTCCACATCAACTAGCCCATGTCAGCTAAATTTTTTTTATTTAATATAATTTTTTTTGTCACTCATATCACATGAATACACATTAAACATGGCACAACGTATAGAATTGCAAGAACATTTGCTTTAAAACTACTAAATGTTCTTAGCACCAATGACAAAATGTGTAGAATTGCAGGAAATAATCTTTAAACCTGCAAAATTCTCTCTACCAACAAGAGTTGTGTGAACAGTTTGTGTAATGAACAGTTGTTGTACCCATAGAAATAGAACAGTTTGTGTCATGAACAGTTGTTGTACCCATAGAAATAGAACAGTTTGTGTCATGAACAGTTGTTGTACCCATAGAAATAGAACAGTTTGTGTCATGAACAGTTGTTGTACCCATAGAAATAGAACAGTTTGTGTCATGAACAGTTGTTGTACCCATAGAAATAGAACAGTTTGTGTCGTGAACAGTTGTTGTACCCATAGAAATAGAACAGTTTGTGTCGTGAACAGTGGTTGTACCCATAGAAATAGAACAGTTTGTGTCGTGAACAGTTGTTGTACCCATAGAAATAGAACAGTTTGTGTCGTGAACAGTGGTTGTACCCATAGAAATAGAACAGTTTGTGTCGTGAACAGTGGTTGTACCCATATAAATAGAACAGTTTGTGTCATGAACAGTGGTTGTACCCATAGAAATAGAACACATTTGTGTCGTGAACAGTTGTTGTACCCATAGAAATAGAACAGTTTGTGTCGTGAACAGTGGTTGTACCCATAGAAATAGAACACATTTGTGTCGTGAACAGTTGTTGTACCCATAGAAATAGAACAGTTTGTGTCGTGAACAGTGGTTGTACCCATAGAAATAGAACAGTTTGTGTCGTGAACAGTTGTTGTACCCATAGAAATAGAACAGTTTGTGTCGTGAACAGTGGTTGTACCCATAGAAATAGAACAGTTTGTGTCGTGAACAGTGGTTGTACCCATAGAAATAGAACAGTTTGTGTCATGAACAGTTGTTGTACCCATAGAAATAGAACACATTTGTGTCGTGAACAGTTGTTGTACCCATAGAAATAGAACAGTTTGTGTCGTGAACAGTGGTTGTACCCATAGAAATAGAACACATTTGTGTCGTGAACAGTTGTTGTACCCATAGAAATAGAACAGTTTGTGTCGTGAACAGTGGTTGTACCCATAGAAATAGAACAGTTTGTGTCGTGAACAGTGGTTGTACCCATAGAAATAGAACAGTTTGTGTCGTGAACAGTGGTTGTACCCATAGAAATAGAACAGTTTGTGTCGTGAACAGTGGTTGTACCCATAGAAATAGAACAGTTTGTGTCGTGAACAGTGGTTGTACCCATAGAAATAGACGTGGCATGCACGGGCGGGGTGTGGAATGTTCCCTAATGCTGGAAGGGGGGTCCTGAGTGTAAAAGCTAGGGAACCCCTGGTCTAACTATTTAATAAGTTCTGGGGGGAAAAAATTATGCATTTTAAAAAAAATCTTAAACGTCAATTATCTAATAACGCTTAAACTCAGATTTTTTTCATATTCACATATGTTGTATTTTAGACTTTTATGTTGTGCCCGCCAATGGTGTCATGTTTTGGCTAATAAATGTACTAAAATTGGAATAGAATTTAAATATCAACTTGTTGACTTGAATGGGAATATCTGTTGTTTTAAATGATACTGTCAATCCTCCATAGGAAACCTATTGAAATCATAGAAATAATGACAATAGAATAAACATGACCATTCAATTTACATTTCAATGGTGTACCAGCTAAATTGAAGTAGTCTGAAGGGATAGGCCCATTCTGTGAATCTTTACTTCTATTAATGAAATGACACCCACCCTGTATTCAAGAGCATGTGATGTCTCAACCGATGGCAGGCACAACACAAACACCTCAACACAAACACCTCGACACAAACACCTCAACACAAACACCTCAACACAAACACCTCAACACAAACACCTCAACACAAACACCACAACACAAACACCTCAACACAAACACCTCAACACAAAAAGTGCATTTGTTACACACTCACTCACACACTCACTCACTCACTCACTCACTCACTCACTCACTCACTCACTCACTCACACACACACACACACACACACACACACACACACACACACACACACACACACACACACACACACACACACACACACACACACACACACACACACACACACACACACACACACACACACACACACACACACACACACACTCACACACACACTCTCACACACACACACTCACACACACACACACACACACACACACACGCACACTCTCACACGCACACGCACACACGCACACACACACACTTTCACACACACACTCACACACACACACTCTCACACACACACACTCACACACACTACTCACACACACATGTATGGTACACACTCACACATGAATGCATGCACATTCGTCTCTCACATATACTGTGCAGTTATGCGTGAATGCACAGATGAATAGTCACACGCTGGCACGCAAGCACACACACAGCCCCCAGACAGCTGCTGTTGATGTCTCATGCTTTTTCCTGTGTCCTCCTAACCTCCTCTTCACCCTGTTACAAACTGGGCTGCAAAATAATCCTCGCTCTCCATCTCCTCCTCCCTCTCTCTCTCTCTCTTATGGTCCATGGGCGGCACAATTCTCTCTCTCTCTCTCTCTCTCTCTCTCTCTCTCTCTCTCTCTCTCTCATCCACACAGTGAGGTGGTGGCGAGAGCTTTATGTACCTCATAAATATTAAATTGGGGAAAACAGAAGAGTAGTATTGCTGCTCGGGCCCATGTGTCCGTCAATGACACACCGTGGCCAGACACCTATTTAATGAGATCTTTGGTAGCCTCCCACACAGACACCCACACACACACACATGCAGGCATGCACGTGCGCACACACAAACACACACATACACACCAACAACCATAGCTGAAACATGGAAACGCTTAAATCAAAGAATCAGCATCAGGCCCCAGTTACCAAGATAACCTCTTTCCTGGTTAACCCCATGGGCCCTGGTTGAAAGTAGTGCACTATACAGGGAATAGGGTGCCATTTGGGACACAACCATTGGGGTTCTCTGGTTTTCTACTCTGATATTTATCAGACTTTAAAACATGGCCAAGTCTATATTTGGGAATCAGCCACTCTCACACCCTATTGGTTTCTCACATGTTTTCCCATCATACAAAGTCACCGCCTGTGGTCTATTGGTTGACACACCCAGAGGCTCCACCCTCCTGTAATAGCCTGGTTTTGGCCTTGTATACCAAGGGGACATAAATTCTGTAGGCCATATATTCAAGAGCCAGCATGTTTATGTGAGAAGTTACAGAGGCCGACTATATATAGTTTTTTACAGTGAGTATATTGCGTCGCCTTCGAGTTTCGCCTATTCGCAAGTGGAGGAGTTTGGAATTGATTGCGCTGAGTGCATGGTTTGTGTAGTTTCTGTAAAATAAAATAAAATAAAAAAATCAACATTTCTCTTTTGAGATTTCCGAGAGTTAGTGTCCGTGTATAGTTTCCCTGTAGAGAACATGATACATATTTGCATGCACATGTTTTCTGCACCAGCTCTTGTCGACTGGTCCAAAGACTGATTCAGACAGTCTGAGCAGTGTGTGTGGGTGTGGGTGTGTGTGTGACTGTCTTGCGTTTTGTGGGAAGGCCAAATCAAAACGAAAAACGCAAACAAGCATTGCTTCGCGTAAAGACGCGAGAAAAAATAGACTTGGTTTCTAATTTGAGGCGCATGGCTCTTTTTACGCCGGTGGCGCTCACGGCTCGTCTGGTTCTCTGTCATTCACTACCGTGCATTCTAATTCCGGCGTGTACACGCTCGTTCGCGTTTCGTTTGATTAGTCCTTGAGGCTACATAAACCTGTCCACACAGCAACACTACAACTTGGATGGGCCATCGGGGGTTGTCAATAGGACCCTTAGCAACAAACCCTACCACCCCCAAAATCCATCCATCGCCAACATCAACCCATCTTACCCAGAATCCTTTACTGCAATGCCCCGGCTCCCTACGGCTGACACCAGGTGACAGGATTACAGAGATTGGACTCAGCAGGTGTGTGTTTGTCTGTGTGTGTGTGTGCGTGTTGTCCCATTTCTCCAGGATACACACCATGAATGACGGAGTAGGTCAATTGGCCCTATCCACTGATTCAGGATAAGCCACAGATGATCTGATGTTGTTATAAAGGGCAATCCCTTTCTCCAGCATGAGTAACAGAGGAGGGCATGCCAGTCATTCAAAAGAGACAGGTGATAGCCCGATAAATGTTTGTGCTGTGAGACAGTAATAACGTCTTTTATAACCCCCCTCTCTCTCTCTCTCTCTCTCTCTCTCTCTCTCTCTCTCTCTCTCTCTCTCGTTTTAGGAAAACAATATCCTGTCAATGTCCTTTCTCTTTCTCACACGTTCTCCAATAATACTTCCTAAACTCTATCTATCTTTACTGTATTTTCTTTCTCCCAAAATGCATTTTGAGGTTGTATAACTCCATATGGACCGTGTCTCTTTCCCTTCTCCTTCCTTCCCTTTCCCCAATCCTATCTCTCTTTTCCTATCCACGTTTTGATGTTTTCCCCTCTTCCCCGCTCTCTCTCTCTCTCTCTTCCGGATCTCCCCCTTTCTTCTGTCAGCCCAATGTTTAAATACTTCAGCCCTGTGATGAAATGCCTCTTCTCCCTCTCTCTCTTCCCCTCTTTCTCCCCTCTGTCTCTCTCCCCCCCTCCCCATCTCCCCCCTCCACAGGGTGGGGTCCAGTCCAGACACACTCATCCACTAGGCCGAGTCATCCCCCAGAGCGCCATGTTCTGTAGCGTTGCATAACGTTCTGTAGCGTTCTGTACCTCTCCTACGAGTTGTAGTTCCTCTATCCGACTCCACAGATGTTCAATCAGGCCAAGCTGTCCGGGCATTCTTTCCCCCCGTCTCAACCCTCTGATCTATTCGACTGCAGCATTTTGAGATGGGCCCAATGGTAACAGCATGTAGATGTTTTTTTGTTTTCATAACTACTATTGTAATGTATGTACTGTACTATACTGTCTATTGGGTTTCTCTGGGGATACATGTGTGATTACTAAATGAAACTAAACCAAAGTTGTTGTTTTTTGGTCATACAACACATGCTGAGCACCGACAGACCTGAGATTGTCGCTAGCATTCATACACGTTTTCAGTTTTCACACTTAGTCAAAAAAGGTTAACAATGGTATCGAGACGCTGATTAGCTTTCAATGTACACTAGCCACCCCCTTTAGTGCGTCCGCTATATCGGTCCCTCCAGAAACGAGCCACAGTGTTTAATCACTTCCTCCTCTGTGTTTGGGTTCTAGCTGCGACGAGTGTGTGTGTGTTAGACCCAAGCCTTGGGAAAACGTCAGAGGGGCCCGGGGGCCTATCCTCTGTGAGGCTACACCCTTCAGTGGTTTCTCTGATGTTACTGATACTCTCCCTCTGTCCTTCATACACCACTCCCTCCCTCCCTCCCCCCACCACCACCCACCCTTTGAACTCTTGCAGAAAAATTTTGAAATACGCACAGGCACATACGAAGGCACACACACACACTATCCTGTGGGAACAGCTGCGACCTATCATCTCAACAGGGCCTGGCCCCTTTCTCTCCCCTCCTCCCCAGCCCCCTCCCCTCTCGCCTGGAAAACGATACCTTAATGGATCTTCCACTCCAAGGCCTCTCAAGTGTTTGGCTGGACTGGTGAAAGTATTCCTGGATGACTAGAATTCATTGTACCCCCCCCAAACCCCACGTCCCAGCCCACCTCCCATACTCCATCCCAAGCCCTGAGGTCCAAGGGGGGGTGTAATGGGGGCAAGGAGGAGGGAGCAGCAGGAGGAGGGTGGTGGCTTGGCAGAGAGAGAGAGAGAGAGAGAGAGAGAGAGAGAGAGAGAGAGAGAGAGAGAGAGAGAGAGAGAGAGACTCCTGCAGCACAGCACCCGTTTCAAAATAGCTCACAGAAAATGTACCCTCTTTCCGACCTCTCTCCCTCTCTCCCTCTCTCTCTCTCTCCCTCTCTGCCTCTCTCCCTCTCTCCCTCTCTCTCTCTCTCCCTCTCTGCCTCTCTCCCTCTCTCTCTCTCTCCCTCTCTGCCTCTCTCTCTCTCTCCCTCTCTCTCTCTCTCTCTCTCTCCCTCTCTGCCTCTCTCCCTCTCTCCCTCTCTCTCTCTCTCCCTCTCTGCCTCTCTCCCTCTCTCTCTCTCTCTCTCCCTCCCTCTCTGCCTCTCTCTCTCTCCCTCTCTGCCTCTCTCCCTCTCTCCCTCTCTCTCTCTCTCTCTCTCTCTCTCTCTCTCTCTCTCTCTCTCTCTCTCTCTCTCTCTCTCTCTCTCTCCCTCTCTCTCTCT